>JAAAKB020232228.1:0-11374 GCA_010014835.2 Apostichopus leukothele | reverse complement strand
TCCTACACAGACAATAATAGGAGAAATCAGACCTACCGATCTGGATATTAATCAAAATGCCCAAGTAAGCCACCCAGAGAAATATAATTATCTTTTGTTTATTGGTGGTAAACCTATGTATTTATCAGATATATGCGAACATACCAGGTGAACTTGCACACAGTTGATGTTGGGTGGTTGACTTGTTCATGGTTCTACTTGTGAAATTCAGCCGAATGAGAAAATTGTTTTAGAGAACTCAAGTGATGGTGCTTAAAAGAATTAGTTGGACTTGAAGATATCTTTCTACGATATACTTCTAGTGATCAACTCACACTACCGTTATGATCTGCATTCAGAGACTGAAGCTTGTCAGGTTTTGCGTAATTAGCTAGGACCGATATGACAGCGCCCTCTGTTATATTAGGCTGGAATGCTCAATGGATACATACACATGTAAATATTACATTTGTACCTCTCCTGCCAGGATAAATATGAATCTTAAAACCGGTTAGTGATTTCTTGCACTCGAGTTCCAGAATCTACCAAGGATATAACTGACTTGCATAATATTAATCATTACAAATCCATATCTCATCAAGTATTGAGAGACTTAGCTAACATTTGTGAAGCCCCATGTTTGTGATAGTTGACTACATCGTCTCACCTATGAAGTTATTTTATAAACATTTAAAGTTGGATGAAAATTTTTTTCAACTGCTATGAAATACCCTTGAGATCATCTGGTTTCACTTTGGAAACTTTGTAATTAAAATGGCAGCAGCAAGACAAATTTTAGTAAACGATTGACCAACGTAAATAATTGGGTGGTTAATGACAAATCCTTTTTATTTAACAAAAGAATATTTGTAGACTTTATAATTATGATCATTTCTAGCAAATGGACAAAAGTAAAACAAGTATGAAGAACTGGAAAAACAATAAAACCTCAATGCAGATGCTAAATGTTCATTTCTTGTTAACTTCTTCCTGAAAAACTCTCTCTAATATCTTCCCAGATCAATTACGTCATCAGTGATGGAAACCGAGAAGGAGCCTTCACATTCCGGAGGAATAACGATGGATCAGCCTCCATCATTACCACCAGACCATTAAACAGAGAGTTTACAGATGAATATAACATCACAGTAAGCAATCAAGTTAATAGACATATTTTCTATGATTTTTATTTTTGTATTAAGAGATATTTGTACTAAAGCCATATAAATTGCCTGTATAACTCTGCCATGTTATTAACTTCTTGTAGTCCCCTTACCATAAGCTTAATGGTTGCTCTAAATTTAAAGAAACGACAATGAAATTTGTTTGGTTATTTTGTATGTGTGTGTTTGTGGTTTATTTCTTATCTGTAAACATTAAATTAATTTGAATATAACATCACAGTAAGCAATCAAGTTAATAGACATATTTTCTATGATTTTTTCTTTTTGCATTAAGAGATATTTGTCCTAAAGCCATGTAAATTGCCTGCATAACTCTGACAGGTAATTAACCTCTTGTAGTCCCCATACCATAAGCTTGATGGTTGCTCTTAATTTACAAACGACAATGAAATTTGTTTGGTTATTTTGTATGTGTTTGTGTGGTTTATTTCTTATCTGTAACCATTATCTGCCACGGTAAATGCTAGATCTCCACAAAGTTAGATTCTCAGGAAGTCAAACATTTCTTGCCATTTAATATTAAAGCCTACCATTTGTTTTCTGTATTTTTTTTTTTTTAAGGTTACAGCTTTTGATGGTGGCGTACCAAGACTGGAGTCATCGCAGACAATTCGCATTGTCTTAACTGACGCCAATGACAATGCCCCTTTGTTTACTGTCAGCTCTTACAGTTTTGAGATAATTGAGGTAAAATAATCCTGTGTTTCTGAAGATCCTCTTTTGTTTACTTCCTCCCATATGACATGTCTTCAATGTTGGTATGTTACTTCTCATGTGAGTGCAAAACTTGTTGTGTGAATGAGGTTTCTGTGTTTTTCGCTGTTTTTTTCAATGTTAAGGCGTATCTGTTATAATTTGACTGAGTGATTCTGTCTAAATTCATGCAAGGGTGAGTTAATATAGGATAGATAGATGGCTAGGTAATTATTGTAGTGCATGTGCGCACTACAATATTGGCGTTACTTGCCAGGTGAACGATACCTACATGACTGGATGTTAAAAACTTAAAGCTTTGTGTAGTCGCTGTGCATTTGCAGTTTTGGAGGCTAGCTGTGTAGGCAACTTATTCTGAGCCTGTCAAGATACTCACAAGTATCCTCACTTTGTAGGTACCTACATGACTATACTCCCTGGTGTGTTGTCCACCCCAAAAAATAATAAAAAATAACCATGAACAGCTGAAAATTTCTTCCTAAGACTGCGAGCACTCCACACACACTACAATACTGCGCATTTGCAGGCAAATGCAGTTGTAGCTGCCTATAACATTTACTAGTAAATTCACCAAGTTAATTTCTTTCTTGCTTTCCTTCTTGTCTCTCAGAATCAATTGTCATCCCTTCCAGTAGCTACTCTGAATGTCACAGACAATGACTTGCCATCAACAAACAACCTTGTGTTCACCATTGTCCAAGGAAATGAAGGGGACAAATTTGAGATTAACAATCAGGGTGATATATTCCTGACCAGCCCATTAGACAGGGAGACTTTGGATTCATATCAATTGACTGTTCTCCTTGAAGATCCTACTTTTGACCCACAGTATCAGGTAGAGTACTTAATACCCACAGTATCAGGTAGAGTACTTAATACGCACAGTATCAGGTAGAGTACTTAACGCTCACAGTATCAGGTAGAGTACTTAATACTCACAGTATCAGGTAGAGTACTTAATACTCATAGTATCAGGTAGAGTACTCACAGTATGAGGTAGAGTACTTAATACTTACAGTATCAGGTAGAGTACTTAATACTCACAGTATCAGGTAGAGTACTTAATACTCATAGTATCAGGTAGAGTACTTAATACTCACAGTATCAGGTAGAGTACTTAATACTCACAGTATCAGGTAGAGTACTTAATACTCATAGTATCAGGTAGCACTTTACTTAATATCATACACAGTTTCAGTAGCACTATACTTAATATGACCTACATTACCAGTTACTGTACTTATGACCCCACAGTAGCAGGTACTGGACTTATTACATGGTATCAGGTATTGATCTTATGACCCACAGTACCTTCTTATGTTATAAGATAGTTTACAAACTGAAAGGATTAACTGTTAAGGCATAACATATCAAAATGGCTTTTTTGGATGAGGGAAAATATCACGTCAATGTGTTCAAGCATATTCTAGCCTCTGGCTGGTGAGAAATAGAACACAGTCAGGTAAATTTAGTTTTGAAATGTCTTAGTTCTCATTTAGTGACAGATTTAGTCGGGTTTATTGATAATATTGGGGTGAATTGGGGTGAATAATCATTCTATGATACTTTGTCTCTGTACCAGGGTTTTGTGTCTGTGTTTGTCACAGTCTTGGATGAGAATGACAACGCACCAGAGTTTGATGAAGCATCCTTCCAAGCTCAGGTCGAGGAGGGAGTGAGATCAGCTATTGTAACCACTGTTGAAGCCAGTGATAGGGACCTTGGAGTCAACAGAGAAATCAGATTCAACGTTACTGGACCAAATTCTGAGTTCTTTTCCATAGATCCAATTCAGGTACTATTCTGGGAACTTTTGTATTAGTTTTATTCAACCTTGTTTAACCTATTACATGTACTCCTTGCATTACATACTCACAAGTGATGTAAGAAATAACATTTCTGAGGTTCAAGAAAAATAGTGTCTTTCTTTAACAAAGTCTATCGTAGATAATCAAATTGTGCATTTCTTACACAAAGTTACCTGCGAGTGTTTTCACTTGGATCAGTTTTGCTTATAAAGTGCATATGTTGACAAAACTTTAATGCAACTTTAGTGCAGTTGTATTCATCTGAATATTAAAAACTTAAATGACACTCTTATGTTAGTGTGAATGCACAGTGTGACAGGTTGGGAAGCAAGAATTTCAAATATTCAGCAAATATTCCGTTATGTGTAAAACACATAATTTACTAGTGCTTTTATTGGCATAGGAAAGTTGTGGGGCACATTACATGCAACTGTAGCTAGTGATGGGCACTAAATGCATCCCATTGCACAAGAAAATAAGGGCATATTCTGTGTCAGTTAAGCTAGTTATGGGCATTAACTGCTTTCATATCCTCCCCCCCCCAAAATACTCGAACCTATACGATGTCAGTTAAGCTAGTTGTGGCCACTAAATACTTTCATTGGCATAGTTATTTTCTGTGGCGTATGCCATAATGTCAATTTAGCTAGCTAAGGGCACTAAAATAATATGCTATTGACATAGGCATAGGAGCCCAATTTGATTTGGGGGGGCTGTAACGACTTGCCTGAAAAATATAACCAAAAATTTTCTTAATGTGCATATCATATAGGCATGCATCGGTTATAACATCGCATGCCAATTACATACAATCACTTGCCGTGTTATTACCCTTCCATATTGGTTAGAAGTTTTGGGGAAGTCATTAGATTAATACTGATAATAATAATAATATAAGTTTAACCATTGAAAAACACATTGCAATTTATTTTTCTTTCAGTAGGTGCCCAAAAAATTCTCAGCATATTGCCCGAATTTTCACAAAAATATTGGGTTGGGGGAGCTGCAGCCTATGGCTAATGATGTGGTGACATGTTAACACTAATTTTTGGGTGTGCTTATGTTCTTTCCTCTCTTCAGGGTCATTTGATGACAGATGTAGAACTGGACAGAGAGACACTAGATGAGTACATTGTCACCATTACTGCTATTGACCAGGCAATAGATCCATCTGCAAGACTCACATCCACAACCACGGTGAGCAAGACATTTCAGGAATAAATCTTCTCGTATATGGTTGAGAAATCTCATCTTTTGTAGCGTAAAGTAGCTGCCCATTGGTTATGTATAAAATGTACTTGATCAGCATGTGGGAATAATTATTGCATGTAAATGTGTGGTTGATTCTGTAGAGATAGAACAGATGTTGAATACCTTACCAAGTCGTTATTATATTTGAGACAAATATCACCCAATTTGAGTGACCTTACAACACTTTCATAGCAGGTGTAAGAAGTTCAAGCTTGATTTGCATATAACAATTGGGGCTGAATTTGATTTATTATGGATATAAGTACATCTGACTCAGTTCTTATATAGTAAAATTATCATCCATGAACATGTTTTTGAAGAATTAAAGCAATATTAATAGTGTATATAGTTAGCAAATTTACACTTATTGCTGCTGTGGACCTAAAACAAAAGGTGGACTATGGGAAGATATCATTTTCATAATGAAGTACAGTATGCTACTGTAATATTATATTAAGGTAATCTTGGAATCAAATGACTAAATCCCAATTATGAACATAGCATTGTAAATAGTAGACTTGTTGACATTATTTTCTTTTCTCTAAGTGTCATACTGCGTTCTTTCATTAGATGATAATTGTTACCTCTCCACATATCTAACATGTATAGGTAACTGTTGCTGTCACCGATATCAACAATATCAATATTATATTAAGGTAATGATGTTGGAATCAAATTACTTATTCCCATTATGAGGTAGCATTGTAAATAGTAGACTTGTTGACATTGTTTTTCTTTTCAATACCCATCTGCTTTAAGTGTGATACCCACGTTCTTTCATTAGATGAGAATTTTTACCTCTCCACATATCTAACATGTATAGGTAACTGTTGCTGTCACTGATATCAACGATTCCAGGCCAACATTCTTATTCGAGCAGTACGGTCCATACTATATTCTGGAAGAATCGCCAAATGCTTTTATCGACAGCATTCGAGCTGTGGACCCAGATCTCGGTAGTGGAGGACGGGTTACCTATTCTGTAACCGGGCAATTAAGAGGTACAATCAGGGTATTTAGTTTCAATAAACATTCCATCATTTTATTAAATATTATGTTTGCAAATGTGACATATAATGCCAAACTTCAGATCAGAAACTTTTGGGAGCTTTATACAAATTAAGTTTCAACTTCTCTCATACAAATGAGGCACAATGAGACATAAAAACCTCACCAAAAACAAGTAGACAAATTTATTTTCAACTTCTGCAAATGAAATTGCGATAACTGTGTTTTCCCCTCCCACTCCCCCCCCCTCACACTGTGTTTTCCCCTCCAGCCCCCCTCGCCTCCATTGTATACAGCTTTGTGCTGCTGAAATCTTAGGCAAGTGTATAATGAAATGAAAATATCGAGACTAATGATCAGCTGGTCAACCACACCCCTCCCCCTCCCCTACTCCCTCCTCATACCTCTTTCTCTTTCCCTACACCTTAATATGGTATAGAGGTTGCTGGCATTTATTTATACTATCCAGAGTCCTATGTCAAAAAAGAAAAGAACTATTGGGCGAAAAATGAAGGTATTTATACCTTTTTGATAATGAAATTATCAATGGTAATGTTTACAAACAATTTTTGGTTTGAGATGATGTATACAGTTCCTATTTAACTGATGTACAGTAATATTTCTAGCTTTATATGTCTGAGAAATACATTGAGGGTGAAATGGAGATTAACGAAACAAAGTAAACAGGAAGAAGACTATAAATACTGACAGTTTTTCCCCATCTTCCTCTTGTTTCTTTTACAGAATACTTTTTCATAAATTCAGCCATGGGGCTCTTAACAGTGAATCCAAATAGACCACTGGACTACGAAAGACAACAGCAGATTAACATTACAATTGTAGCGAGCGATACAGAGGGACTTGAGTCAACAGTAAGGCATTCTTTGAAATATGTTAGAGAAGGCCCTCCGTTAACTAATTCATGAAGATTAAGTTGTATGTGAAGAGTTACCTTAATTTCAGTTTTGGGTGTATACTATGTCTGAGCTGTGGAACCATTGCTCCTATTTGTAAATTTGTCTGGCTGTATCTCTGTCCATCTATCTGTCTGTCTGTCTGTCTGTTTGATCACCTTTTCGGCCTCTTGGCTAAGATCATGTGTAGTATCTGTTCTCTTTCGAGGGGAATGGTGATACACATCCAACGATGATCACACAGTCACAGTCCCGATGCTAGGGGCTGGGGTTGAGAGCGGAAAAGTCGCTCAGTAATTTGGTTGTTGTGCCCAGGTTCTTTTCTGGGCGACTTTATCTTAAAAAGTACCTTTGTATGTGTCTGTCTTACTATCTTGCAACTTTTTACTAGTACACTAGTATCTGTGATAATTTGAAACTGATGTCTTTTGCAATTAAAATTATACTAGTGCTTAAAATGTTAATGATTAAAATATTAATATATCTTCTACCATGTTGTGAAAAGTTGACTTGTATGGATCATAACAGAATCCAAATAGCATTAACCTTCTCCCACAAATTTTATTGGATGTAGGTAAGCTTCTTTCATGGTGTCCTGCTGCCTGCTGTATGTTGTCAATCAAGTCTGGGAGAGTCAGGGAGGGGGTGGGGTGAGGTGTGTAAGGAGTGTCATTGTGTGTCCTTCTGTTCTTTCTTGCTGGTTCATCCATTTTTATCGTTTTTGTGTTTACATTTTCTTTACTTAGACTGATATAACGGTGAACGTTCTCAATGTCAATGACAATACTCCAAGATTTGAAGGAGCACCATACACTGTTACCATCAGTGAGAATGTCAATGTTGGAACTCTTGCATTCATCGCCGGGGCAACAGATGCTGACCTTGGCTTGCCTGGTGTGGTGACCTATGATATCATTGATGGCAACATAGATGATGTTTTCTGGATTAACCCACTGGTAATTATCACAGTCCTTTATCAAACATGATTTAATCTTCTTGAAATGAAGAGCACTCCAATTTCAATTCATAACATTGACTTTTATCATCCCTCTCGTAATACAGCATAATAAGTATAATAAGTTAAATTCATGTCTTTTTGCTATTCTAAACCTAGTTGCTACCCCTTACAGTTGAAACGTTTTGAAAAGCTACCCCAATGTCAAGCCTACACACATAAATTTGAAAAGGTTTTTTTTGTTTTCATATCAAAGCAAGTTGTGGGTTGTTGACATCATTTTAGACTTACCTCAAGTCTGTTGACTTTATTAATTTTATAACAAAATGCAGCAAAGAAATGAAAAACAAATGAATAGGAGAAAAAAATTGATGACTTTATTGTATATCTTGTGATTATTATTGCATCCTATCAAAAGGATTATCATCATCATTAAAATTATTGTAAAGATATATATTTATTAGAAACATCTATATATAATTTTGTTTCCTGAATCAGCATTTGGAATAATAAGATCTGATCTTTCGAGATCAGCATGCTGTGTCCTAAACTCTAACTGTCTGATCTAACTGGAGTAAACTAACACTGGGTTGTTAAAGACTGTTTTCTTCATTTGCCCAAATTTTTTTCTTCAAATTTCAGAATGGTGAGATTTATGTCAATCAGACCCTGGACAGAGAAACCACTCCCAGCTATCGTCTTACCTTAGAGGCAAGAGACAATCCTGAAAACCCTGAAGATACAAGAACAGTGAGTATTGTGAATTTCTGTATTAATATTATTATTATTCACCATGTGAGGACTGTTAAATTCAGTTATTTCACTGAGGTGGAGACTTCATAATTGTTGAGGGTGTAATATGCTCATATCCATATTAATGGAACATTGTAAATGTGCAAGATTAATGTCATTAAATTAATGCCTTTACGTTTTCATGTTTAACCATCTATATATCCCAATTGCATCAGTAATATCTAATTTGATGTTTCTTCTAGACTTACTCATGGAATACATCTGTAGTTGTTTAGTTAGCTCACTGTAGAGCTGTGGTGTATTTCATACTAAAATATCACCTTTTTTAACCCTAAGATAGAGTTTGAGTTTATATACTTCAAACAAAAACCTGACCAAACAGTTCAGAGTGACATTTTATGAAACTCTTGCTGCATAATGTATAGCAAATATTCTATCAGAAATAATAATAAATAATAATAATGATGATGATGACTATGAAGATGAAGATGATGATTACAATGATGATGATAATTATTATTTTGGTAACTAGTATGGTTCTGTTCCAGTATATAAAGAGTTTTGTTTCCTTTCACCAATTTCTCACCAGTATATGTATATATCTATTATATTCAAATGGGGAAAACATTCTATAAGCATTGCGCTTCTTTTTTCTCCTTTTCCATGCATTTGTATAGCTTAAATATTGTATATCAAGTAACATGATGAATGTTTTTTCTTTGTACCTGTCTCTCAAGATTGTATTGTATATCAATATATTCGTTTATACTTTGCTAAACATTCATGTGCTGTACACAATTGCTGGAAATAAATTGTTGTCATTGTCAAAATTGCTACAAACTCGAGAACGGGTACAAAAAACAAGGGAAATATCTCCTTCCCTGAAGTGAATTGCATTCGGAATATGTGGCTCAAGTAGTATTGAAATGTAATCAGGTACTCTAAAGAGATGTATGAAGTAAGAAAAGGAAAACCAAAAAAATATGGCATACTGTTAGTTTTCTTCCTAAAGTAGAGACCCCGTAGAAACATTGTTAGAATAACTATTACTTCTCGTTCAAAATGTAAAGGAAATATCAATTTATTATAATTCTTACAAATATTTCACAAACGTCATCTTCCTTTTCCAATTACTCACAGACGAGGAAAGAAGCCATTGAAATTTTGAAAGGTGTTAAAGTCAAGTCCTGAGAGCTCCTTCCCAACAGCCCTGTACCGTGGAATTTAACAGATTTTATCTGCACTTCTGTGGGTGGAGCTTTAGCGCCCTGAGGATTCCTTGCTCAGTTTTGTTCCTATGTACAAAGAACATAAAAATTGAGTTAGTAGAGATACATAACTGGATCGTTACATGTGGAACTAAATATGATGACAGAGGTGCGACCAGAAGAGCGGGAATTATTTGCAAAAGCAGGGAAAGTAAAACAGGGTCAGAGAGTTACGATTGTTTGATATAAAACCATGATTCAGTTCACGTTACAGTTATATGTTTTGATGCATGAAATTTACAGAATACTCCAGTCTCATGCAAAACAAATATAGAGTGTAAAAGAGGGCCTATCCTTTAATGCTTAGTACTGTATTCACTATTTTGTACCATTCTCTTTATTGCAAATTCTTCATGAAAAGTTACTTCTTCTTTTGGTTAAAGATTCTGTCTGCTTCCAAAAGTCAGGAAAAAGTAAGCTTCATAATGTTGTTTTGCTCTGATTGTACAAGTGGTTATTGAAATGTATGGAAAAATGGTTTTATTGCCAGCTTTAATTTTTTCTTTGGTTTTGTCAATCTTGTACCATTTAATTAGCATGTTTTCAGCCCCATCGAAAGTTGTTAATTTAATCATCAACAATCATTTTATTAATGGGTATTATGTGAATAATTTTGACTGACTGAAGCATTGAGTGCCATATCAAACAAGCTTAACGTGTGATTTATTTGTTGAAATAATAAATAACAAAAATTGGTGGATTTTATGCCAAGCACATACCAGGAAATGAGAATTAAACTCTTCCACAAAATTTACAAAATTGTATTCATTATTCACAGGCAAAAAACAAAGAACCAATTTTTAGGCAGAATGTGTGGAGGTTACTGAGATTATGCAGTGGGAACTGCCCCTTCCCTTTATCTTCCCCACTATTCACCATCCTCACCTAATTTGCCAACCACTACCAAGAAAACCAAGAATATTTATGTCAACAAGTGACAAAGTGACAAAAAAAAATGTGTTGCATTGTTGAATTATATTAAATATGTGGAAGAACTACTGAAATTGCATATCATGATGTTGGGCATTTTAATACAATGCTGTGCTATACCAGTCTTTCTATTATAAGTTAACATTTATCAATACAGATAAAATAATATGTATTAGAAGTGTCTGCCTCTGGTTCAATAAATTTCAAAGTTTGTCTACGAGTATTATTATTCTTTTTTTTTTAATTTATAAACCATTACTCTAAAGATGTGTCAGAGTTACAATTTCACTTTTAATCTTTAATTTCTATTGGGGGTGGGGGGAGTGGGTTGGGAGAGTGGGAGGGAAGGATACCAGACCCCTTTTGTGATAGTTGGCTTTAACAACACCTGATCTCCCTCCTTTATTATAAATCCTGTACCTCCCATTGTACCCTTCCATAGAGGTTCATGTCCCTACCTAGATCAGTTGGAAGGGTAAATTGAGAATTTCCTAACCATCCCCCTCCTTCCCCTCACCCCCCCCCCCCCCCCTCCCCTTCCTCCCGTCTTTTTCCCGCCCCCCCTTACACATTTGTCACTCGTTGTATACTTTCTTTCCCCCTTTTACAA
>JAAAKB020232118.1:0-11374 GCA_010014835.2 Apostichopus leukothele | reverse complement strand
TTCTAGATTGACCAATTAGCGTCTTGTAAATTGTTATGTGAATCATTATTTTTAGCCTAACGTCAACAATGGTACATCATTTCTCAATTGAGTAAATTATAGCCTATTAGACTACGTGTTGAGCAATTAACTGATTTACATGTAGTGCTCATTCTCACCTTCTCACGAGAAACCTTCTCACGAGAAATTACTCATTCACAGTTTTCTCACGAGAAACCTTCTCACGAGAACTTGCTCATTCCCACCTTCTCACGAGAAATTACTCATTCACAGTTTTCTCACGAGAAACCTTCTCACGAGAAACCTTCTCACGAGAAACTACTCATTCACCGTTTTCTCACGAGAAACCTTCTCACGAGAAATTACTCATTTACACTTTTCTCACGAGAGACCTCATTAGAAATTTACTCAGTCAATAGTGTTGTTGTACGAGCAGCTTTCCTGCTCGTGAGTAATATTAATAGTAAGGAGTGTTTTGTAAAACCGCGCTGCTGTTCTTCCGGCTCACCGATCAACCGTAATCACTTGTAAATAACGGATGAATAAATTGATTCAAGAAAATTAATACTACCTCTCTTCATCATTTTGGTTGACTGTGCTCTTCACTGAGTAGTGGACCAAGTTCGGCGCTACACGTGGTGGCAGCGGTGGGATTATACTAGTTCCGATGTCCACAGTTTACAGCACAGATTCAATCTGACCCACGATGTCGAGAGAAAGTTTCCCCAGACCCGCTACAGTTGTACCAGGATACAGAACAGATACAGCACAGATACAAGATACAGCACAGATACAGCCATCTACAGAAGAAAGACCATTACTGACAGGGCTATTACCGAGTGATACACAGGGGAACCATACAGGTCGAGCAGACTATGAGGTTCTGAGTTCCACTGGGTCGGATAACTCCTGGCGGAGTACAGACCATTATGTACAGCACAGAACAAGAGAACAGACCCGAGAGACCCAGGCTGACGTACCGGGATTACCACAGACATTGAATTCAAGTGGCTTAAACCCATTTCTGGGTTTGAACGAGGCCCGAGTAGTGCACCCTTCTCGTGACCATGACCAGTTCCAAAGACGTAATTGGCAGTCCCGTGATCCAGAACGGAACCACCACGATGAGTGCGCCAGAGACCCATCTAACCCTTTCAGTTCTGAATGGGGAAAATGGCGTGTTGAAAAGCGTGTGCCGTTTGAAAATGACTCACGTCCGAAATTTGAACAAAGACCACACGTTCTGCCCTCTCAGTTTGATGGTTTATCGAACTGGGATGACTATTTGGTGCAATTTGAGCTCATTTCAGAGCTGAACAACTGGTCAGATGATAAGAAATCTTTATATTTAGCAGCCAGCTTAAAGGGACAGGCAAGGGCAATCCTGAATGACCTAGACCACAGACGACGAAGAGACTACCGAGAGCTAACCGCTGCGTTGAGCCGTCGTTTTAGCCCTGCCAATCAGACCCAATTATTTCGGGCCATGCTGAAGAACAGAAATCGCCAACCAAGCGAGAGTCCAGCAGAATTAGCCCAGGATATCAAGAGACTAGCTTTGCAGGCATACCCTGAAGCACCATACGAGATGATAGAAACGCTGGCGAAGGATCATTTCATTGATGCATTGCAGGATACAGATACCAAGTGGAGAGTATATCAGTCGAGACCTGCCAGCTTGTCTGACGCCGTTGTAGTGGCAGTGGAGTTGGAGGCGTTCCACTTGGCAGAGACAAAGAAGGGAAACCTGCGTAGACCGACTGCCAGAGCTGTCATGACAGAAGATACAACGAACAAAGTGGAAGACCGCCTGCAGCAACTTGTGGAAACGCTGACAAAAGGCTTCGAAAGTTGTGTTAACAAGATTGACTCTAAATTGGCTCTATATGATGATAGACTAAAGCAATCGACTGCGCAAAGTACAACTGGCACTGGGTATGGTAACCAGTGGGTACAGAACAGCAATTGGCGGGAAGATAGGCGTCCACCGCCTAAATGTTGGAACTGCGGTAGAGTGGGACACATTAAGAGAAATTGTCCTGACCCGCCAAAAGACGATAAACAACAACCGAACAGACACAACCAGGGAAACTACAGAGAGTCGGACTTGCAGGCCAAAGCCCGACTGGAGTAGAAAATGACCGAAGGCCTATGCAGTACAGTGTCCGAGAGGTTGGGACAGATTCTAACTTTGAGATTAGAGTGAAGGGTTATGTTCAAGGCACAGCCGTCAACTTTCTAGTTGACACCGGGGCGAATGTGACCATCCTCAGTCCAAGTGTGTATGAATCCATTCCTGAAAATTCCAGACCAATACTGAGGCCAGCTGCTGTGGATTTGCGTCTTGCCGATGGGAGACCATTTCCTTTCAAAGGGCGAGGGATATTTCAGATTCGAATAGGATCGAAGTCTGTGGACCATGAGGTATGGGTAGCGAATATTGATGTAGATGCCATACTAGGGATAGAGTTCCTGCGGAGGCATCGGTGCTCCTTAGATGTGATAAGAGGGACCTTATCATGGGACGAGGCCTGTGCATTGGAGCAAGTCGATAGCGAGAAGCCGTCGTCTGAGCCGTCAGGGGAGCTTTGTAGGCTTGTACTCTGTGAAACGGTGGTGATTGCTCCTGGTGCCGAGTCATTATTAGAAGGAGAAATCTCTGGAGAATTCCAAGGTAGAGAAGCTCTTGTGGAGCCAGCGGAGAAATTTGTGAATAAGCATGGATTGCTTGTTGCGAAGTTGCTGGTGGATCCTGGACAAGATGTGTTACCTGTGAGATTGTTTAACCCAAGTCATGAACCTGTTCGAGTTTACAAAGGTACAGTGATCGGTGTATTGGAGGAAGTCGAGGAGGTAGTTGGTGTAGGTGAAAGCTCCGACGGTAACCCAACGACCCCAATACGAGTTGTGAATTGTACAACGAAAGATTCTACAGATATCCCGAGTCATCTGATTGGACTGATGGAAACGTGTGGCGGACTAGATGGTTGCCAACAGGAGCAGTTGAAGGAACTCTTACTAAAGTACGAGGACGTATTCTCAAAGTCTCCAGACGACCTTGGCAGAACTATGATAGTTCAACACACGATTGACACAGGAACAGCCAAGCCCATCAAGCAACCTGCACGAAAGGTACCTATGCACCAACGAGAGACCGTAAGCATCCTACTGCAGGAAATGCTCGACGCTGAAGTTGTGGAACCATCATCTAGCGCATGGTCCTCTCCCGTTGTTCTTGTTAAAAAGAAGAATGGTAAAACCAGGTTCTGTGTCGACTACAGAAAAGTTAATGGCGTTACAGTCAAAGATTCATACCCTATTCCTCGTATTACCGAATCTCTAGACGCCCTCAACGGATCATGCTGGTTTAGTACCCTTGACCTAGCAAGCGGGTACTGGCAAGTAGGTATGGCAGACAAAGACAAGGAAAAGACTGCATTCTCAACAGGTGATGGACTGTTCCAATTCCGCACAATGCCTTTCGGATTGTGCAACGCCCCGGCAACCTTTGAGAGACTCATGGATCGAGTTCTCTCAGGTCTTCATTGGCAGACATGTTTAGTTTATCTAGACGATGTTATAGTATACGGATCCACGTTTGGAGAAAGCTTGAACAGACTGCGGGTAGTACTCGAAAGACTGCGGAAGGCGAACCTGAAATTGAGTCCCCAGAAGTGTCATCTCTTCCAACAAAGTGTCTCGTACTTGGGTTATGTGGTATCAGGGACCGGAGTGTCAACAGACCCAGAGAAACTGAAGGCTGTCAGAGAGTGGCCACAACCTCAAAAATTGACGCATGTGCGAAGTTTCTTGGGGCTGTGTGGATACTACCGCAGATTTGTCCAAGGTTTTGCAGAGATAGCCGCTCCTCTCTTTAAGCTTACTGAAAAGAAGCAAAAGTTCGATTGGAACAAAGATTGCGAGGCAGCATTTCGGAGACTAAAGGCCGCTCTGACCTCTGCACCAATATTAGCATATCCAGATCCGAGGATACAGTTTATCGTCGACACAGATGCTTGCGATTTTGGAGTTGGTGCCGTCCTGTCTCAAGTTCAAGATGGAGAAGAGAGAGTCATTAGTTATTTCAGTAAGACCATGACAAAGCAGGAGAAGAGGTATTGCGTTACCAGGAAAGAACTGTTGGCTGTTGTGAAGGCGGTAAAGCAGTTCCACCACTACCTTTATGGAGCAACGTTCCTGGTAAGAACGGATCACGCAGCTCTTCGTTGGCTCATGACCTTCAAGAACCCAGAAGGTCAAATTGCCCGTTGGTTGGAACTATTGAGCACCTACCAGTTTGAGATTCAACACCGACCTGGAAAGTGTCACTCCAATGCAGACGGACTGTCTAGACGACCATGTGGTGACGATTGTCCACATTGTAAAAGAAAAGAAATTACAGAAGAGGAACAGAACAGGAATGAGCTTTTCATCCCAGGTCAAAGGAAAAGGACCAAGCGACCCGACGTCAAGGTAGTCGATGACGAGATGGCAGACTCAAAGGTAGCTGCCATTTCGAAGGTGGCAACCAATGATGGTGACTTGCCGTGGCTACAAGAATGGTCCAAAAAGGATATAAGAACAGAACAAATGAAAGACACAGAGACCAAGTCGATCATTGACTGGAAAGAAAAAGAAAGCAACCGGCCTG
Organism: Apostichopus leukothele; assembly: GCA_010014835.2. Lineage (NCBI taxonomy): Eukaryota > Metazoa > Echinodermata > Holothuroidea > Aspidochirotida > Stichopodidae > Apostichopus > Apostichopus leukothele. The sequence continues at coordinate 6,723 of JAAAKB020232118.1, read as the reverse complement.
GGATTGACTCGATCTCCCAGGAGAACCGTGAGCTAAAGAATTATTGGACACAATGGGACAGACTAGAGATAAAGGACGGAGTCTTGTATCGCAGATGGGAAAGTCATGATGGGAACAAAGTTACGTATCAGCTCGTAACACCCAGAGGGATGAGGGAGCAGGTCATAAGACACCTTCATGATAAACCAACTGCAGGACATATGGGAGTGAAAAGGACCTTGGAAAGAGTTCAGCAAAGATTCTACTGGCACGGTTGGAGACGACAAGTGGAGCTTTGGACTAAGACTTGTGTACCCTGCCAAGAAAGAAAACAGCCCAGAGTTAAGATTCGATCCAAGATGCAGATTGAGACTGTAGGATCCCCTATGGAGAGAATAGCCATAGACATTTTGGGACCGTTACCAATGACCGATCACGGGAAGAAGTATATCATGGTAGTTGCAGACTACTTCACCAAGTGGGTGGAGGCATACTCGATCCCAAATCAAGAGGCCGAAACCATTGCTAGAGTGCTGGTGGATGAGTTTATTGTGAGATTTGGAGCTCCAGGCCGTATTCATACAGACCAAGGACGAAATTTCGAGTCGCACCTTTTCTCGGAAGTGTGTCGAATTCTGCAGGTAAAGAAAACGAGGACCACCGCCTTCCATCCACAAAGTGATGGTATGATTGAGAGATTGAACAGAACATTGGAAGAAATGTTATCCAAGGTGGTCGACAAACACCATAAAGATTGGGACCATTGTTTACCCCTTGTTCTAATGGCATATCGCTCATCGAGACATGAGACTACAGGGTGCTCACCGAATGAGATGTTGTTTGGTAGGGAAATCACACTCCCTATTGACGTGATCCTCGATAGGGGTGTAGCAGAAGAGGGTATGGACCATCGGAGGCAGGATAGTCACTACGTGCTGCAACTTCTAGAGAGACTAAGGGAGACCCATGAGTATGCTCGAGACAACATTGACCTCTCTCAAACCAGGCAAAAACGTAACTACGATCGGCGAGCCAACGAACAACCTCTAAAGATTAAAGATAAGGTATGGTTGTACAATCCGACGAAGAAGAAAGGCCTCAGTCCTAAACTGATGCGATTCTGGGATGGACCGTGGGTTGTGGTTGACAAAATCAGTGACGTGACGTTCCGAATAAAGAAAGATAGTACTGGTAAAAAGAGAGTTGTCCACCGCAACCGACTCAAGCTAACAGAACTACCCGAAGGCAAGAAAACAGAAAAGAAACTAGAGTTTTCCACCACCGGTGTACAGACTGACAGATTGGTGAAGGAAGCTGATCCACTACCAGTAACACAGAGCACCCCACAAGTGTCAGACTCCAACAGACACAGTGTTCAGGGCCCAAGAAGTAGAAAACCTCCACAGTGGCTCAACGATTATTGCCTATAATGTATAACGATATTTCCAAAACAGTACCTATTTAGTACGACTTTTTTTTTGTTTTGTTTCTTACAGATCCATTAACTTGTCAACATGAATTTCACTGATTCCATGGACGAGAAGGAGTTGGAGTTGTCCATTGAGTACCGTTGTAGAACATGCAAGGTGAAATGTCCGACGATGACCGAGCTCAAAGACCACATGCAGAAAAAACACAAAGGCTCCCGATTTGCATGCACCAAGTGCAAATACTCATCGGAAAGAAAGGGGAACCTATTCCGGCACGTAGAGACAACCCACCAACAACCACCACATACGACAAGTCGCACCCCGGAAGTAGTACCAAAGGCAGATGGTTTGGCGGTAAAGAGAAAGGCTTCTAGTCAGAGTACGTCGTCGGCCAAGGAACAACAGACACCGAAGGTTCGGAGACGAGTCCTTCCCAGTTATGCCCCTAGGTTGAGCGATTTGCTCTCTGGCAGTCCGGAGAACCAGGCTGTTCCGACCAAGGTTGCAGAGTCCCCAACTAGCCCCGTGAAGTCCCAAGACCACATTTTGCAAGAAACCCCCAGAATTATCTCGAAGGATAAGAAAGAGGATAATGACGGACCGGACCCGAGGCTGTTCCGACAGGACACCGGTGCTGACCAGAGGACTGATATCGGCGAAGCCATGAAGAGGGCAATAGGAGAGGCACGAGAGGTACCGGCAGGAAGCACCAGTTGTGAGTGGAAAGTAGTAAGAATGACCGAGAAGAAGAGGTATGTGGTAACAACAGAGACGGCGGTTCAGGATGGGTTCTACTATCGACGAGTGAGGGAGGAACATCTCGAGTAGAAGGGTAATGCGTGGAAGCATTGTGTTTTTTTAGAGGGGGGTGGTGTAACGAAAATAACTGTATTCATTAATTTTGTTTTTACTCTTCTTTATTGTTTGAATCAACGGCTGCGGAGCTTAGTCTACGCCTTGCGACATTTCATGGCACAGCCGCGCTCATCAGTTGTTGATTCACATATGTTTTCACTGTTGGAATTTTCCATGGAAAGATTCGCATATGCGTATGATAAGAAAAGCCATGTGCTGGCGGTCTACCAGGAGAACAGCAGCCGGTGGACCAAGTTCGGCGCTACAATACAAACATAGGACTCATGGAGTCTCCCTTGAACTACAGGAGGCTTTTAAGCTGCTCAAGCTAGGCCTAAGGGTCTCCAACTCTCCATGCTCCCTTACTGCGCAGTGCATGGGAGGCTTGTAGGCTGATAGTTTGCTCAATCTTACAGCCTAGGGTCTCCATGCCCCCTTACTGCAATGTGCAAGGGAGGCTTGAAGGCTGTGTTGGGTGATCCAGCCCTCCATACCTGCTTATTGCAAGATTATGGGCCAGTTTATTTTTTGTTGACCAGACTGAAATCTTTCAAAGGCGGCCTATTGAGAACTTCTACTGTTGGAATATAGAAGATAATGCTGCTATCATTGTTGCTGCATGGTTGTAATAAAGAGCATCGTTATACAAAGAATGAGTTCCCTCCAATTTTACCTTATTAAGATACTATTTCCATGCGTGGTGTCACATACATCCCATCATGATTGCTTATGTTAATGACTGTTACCGGAGCAAAATCTTACCTCGCAGACAAAGTGGAACCGTCTTGGATCTTTCACTGCGGTGCAGAGGTCAAAGCTTCCAATTATATCGCAAGCAGTCACAAATACTCCACTCTGAAATAAATCACCAAGATTGGTTTGAAACAGGTGTGAGCATACTGTATTATCTGTCTATATAGTGGCTTACCGAAGCTTTATGCTATATGACACCTACATTATAACCTATGGACAGCTCTTGGAATTTCAGAAAATAAGTTCAGTGTTAGATCATCCACTGCCAGTCTCTCCCCTTGCACCTTCTCCTGAGAACATCTCAACCTCCTTTCTAAACTGTTATATGAATTCCTTCATAACTACGACTCATCCAGCCACTGAGTTTAGTGCATATGGCTAATCTGTTTGTTGTTTAATTGAATCACCATGTGAGTGTGACCAGTACTGTATTGGCATTATTTGCTAGCATTTAGACTTAAACCAAACTTGAAACACCATCTATAGGTTTGACAATAGACTGCAACAAACAACTTCAAAATTATCCCAAAAATCTTGCTATGCTGAAAATTTATACAATTTCCTGGGATTATTTTGGGCCAACTGAGAAAACTAACAGACACTCTTTTCAGATAGAAATATATTTTTTCTTCATGGAAAGGGGTAAAGGTCCAAGTATTCCTTGGGTAACAGCAGACAATCTGAAAATTACTACCTTGAAGAACTTTCCTTACAATAATCATAAATAATGTTCGATTTATACCAGCGATAGGTTTCAAAGCGCTTTACAGACGTCATATTACCCCTGGTCAATTATAATCTGTCCCAGAGACTATCCCTCCAGGCGGCTGTAGTTATATACTTCACCCAATGACAAGTTACCTCAAAGGTACCCATTTAACCCCTTGGTGGAGAGAGGCAATTGAGATAAAGTATCATGCCCAAGGACACAACGTAATGAACTAGGCAGAAATCGAACCAGCAATCCTTGGATGACAAGTCCGATGCCTAGCCAATTGGCTACCACACTTTCACAAAGTACAACCTGTCTGAACCCACAGAACACAATCTATGCACCATTGTGTATTATCAGAGACGTTGTCATCCGACCGATGTTTCCTACTGACCTGTTTTGTATTTTTTGTTTTGTTTATATCTTTTACGTACTCATGATGCAGTGAGTTAATAGTGTAATTAACTGATCGTTTAATCTTCACTAGATGTACTGAATGACGATGGCGATGTACTTGTCAACTATAACATGTTAGATTTTGAGAAAGCCAAGAAGAACACTGAACTGAAAAAGAAAATGCCCGGTTATGTCGCCTACGATGATACAGAAGAAGATGAATTTGGCGTGGTGAGCTGCTCTATCAAATTAATTGTAACTGTTGCATCACTGCTTGTATCCAAGACAGCTGTTTTGTGATTTGTGTTTCTTTTGAAATTACTTTTTGCTTGAGGAAAGAAAGTTAGAAGTAAGTCAAAAAACTATAGATCAGATGTGAAGTTATAGAGGAAGCACAGAGGAACATTTTTATAGCTTTTTACAAATTGACAAGTATATAGTTTACAACTCCATAGTGTTGTTGTAACTTTTGGGAAAATCTTCAACAAAAAAACTTTTGTTGTTGTTGAAGTTTTTGACATAACATTGCGATGTAATTTGGCCAAGTTTCCTACTTTTAAGGCAATTAAATGGGTGCTATAGTTATCATTTCACACATGAAAATGTTTGCCACATTTCCATAACTGATGGTGACGTGGTGAGTTTGCAGAAGATCATTTCAAGGACATTACTGTCACTGCATAAACATTTCCAGAGCTACTGTGTATGTGTGTTTCTGTGTAGTTTGATGCTAAAAGGGAGCTAGAAATCTGAGTAACATTGATAATGACAGTTAATGACCCAGTAATGTAGCTGTCTAATCTGCAAATTTTTCAAATAGTTTAACAAGGTTTGTTGTCTGTGTTGTTCAAATTATTCCTTGATTCTTTGAGTGTAATGATGGGTTTATCAATGTTCCTGGTAAGGCATAGTTCATCGATGTAACAAGTACAAACTCAAACAAATTTAATGCAGATATGTCGTGACTGAATATTTATCGTATATTCATTTTTCATTTTTTACCCCCATATTTTACTTTGTCTTTGATTATGTTTTGTCCTGTAGATTAGACCGAAGAATCTCCTCAGTAAATATGACGAAGAAATCGATGGGGAGAGAAAGAAATCTTTTCTGTTGGATAAATACGGAGCTGTCGATACCAGGGCCGACAGAATGACTGTTAATATTAAGGATAGTCTCAGAGCTCAAGCTGTAAGTAATTTACATTATTTTGTTATTTTGTCATTTACCTTTCTAAATTTAATAATGTTTCGCTACATTTCGCATAGTCTCGTCTGTGTGTTTTTTTAAAAATTTTTATGTGCATTTATCTGTGATGATATCTAATAAATACCCCGTCGCTTTTATGGGATTGCACATACTTTAAGAATTGTAATGTCGAGTTTTACCTTATCTCTTTGATAGATTTCTCTCAATTTTAATGAGTGTGGTTTTGGTTATATCTACTGGAGGGAGGGAATCAAAATATGTAAACCTGTTTATATTAAAAATATTAATGCAGGGAATAATTTAGTTTTCAAAATATGTGTAGTCGTTTTAGTTTTAAGGTCTCTAGATTTTAGCTTCAAGAAAACAATACTTTGGTTCATGTGTACAAAAAGCTGCTGTACATCTTTACACTTGAATAACGACTAGCAAATGTTGCATCACATTTTGCGACCTACCAGATAGCTTATGCCCTGGACTCATGTTTATGTGTCCTCTTTTAGGAGTTTAGAATTCTCTCCTTTTTTATAACCTGGTATTGAACTAAAATATATATGTATATCAACCTCTCAAGCTGATGAGATGTCTAGGAAGAAGAATGTTTGTATCGCATGGAAATAATTTTATCGCAAGGAAAAGATGAATTATTCAGGTGTGCCTCTACAAGGACCAAAGATATAAAACTTTTCATATTGATCAGTTTATCATTGTGACATAGTGATGTTGGAAGTGAAACCAGGCTTCATTTAGACTTTATTCAATGAGCCTCACATTCTTTCACCCCATCTGCCCCTCAATTTTACCCTGCCTATCCCACTCTTTTCATCAAAGTGACACCCCCCCCCCTATTCAGTGCTCTATTGTTCTCTTCTGTTGTCAAGCCTGACATATGCACTGTGACAAGACTCCATTTTGACTGCCTATAGGTTACATTTGAGTGCCGTTGGTTCCATTTGACTGCCTAGGTTCCATTTGACTGTCTTTCGGTTCCATTTGACTGCCTAGGTGCCATTTGATAGCCTATCCGTTCCATTTGACAATCTAGGATACATTTGACTGCCTATCGGTTCTATTTGGCTCCCAATGGGTTCCATTTGACTGCCTAGGTTCCATTTGACTGCCTATCGGTTCCATTTGACTATCTAGGATACATTTGACTGCCTATGGGTTCCATTTGACTATCTAGGATACATTTGACTGCCTACGGGTTCCATTTAGCTCCCTATCCGTTCCATTTGACTGCCTAGGTTCCATTTGACTGCCTATCGGTTCTATTTGAGTGCCTATGGGTACTATTTGGCTCTCTATCGGTTCCATTTGACTGCATAGGTTCCATTTGAGTGCCTATGGGTTCCATTTGACTGCCTAGGTTTGACTTGGCTCCCTATGGGT
>JAAAKB020232007.1:0-11375 GCA_010014835.2 Apostichopus leukothele | reverse complement strand
AATTACCGGCTGTGTCCTTCAGGGCAGCGTGAGTCTCTTCAATTACTTTCCTGCAAAATTTAAAAAAAAACAAAAAAACAAGAAACAGATAAGTTTATGCTCAGTTGCAATAAGGAAGATTGCACTTACTCTAATTAGAATGCTAGCCTCAACATGTTATACTGCTCTGCCTGCTTCCCCACCCACCAAAGACCCCCCACCCCCCCTCAAAAAAAAATGACCAAAAGAAATGAGGAGGGAATCGGATGCAAGGGATTTATTCATTTAATCATATTTAATAACTTACTTTTAAGTTTGATAAATTATAAATATTACAAGTGGTTACTACAAAGGAAGTGTCAGAATTGGTTTAAACCGTGGTGCAACTTACTCATCCTGGGCGAACACTGCTCCGGTCAGGGCGTACGGAGAGGTCTCTTGGATTAGATCCAGTACCTCTTTATACTTGTTGTCTGGGTAGATGTAAGCACCAACGATTGGCCCAAAGATTTCTTCCTCCATCAACTTATCGTGCGGGTCGTCACATTCGTAGATCGTGGGCTCGACAAAGTATCCCTTGCTGCGGGGAATTAATGTACAAGAAAATATCGAATGAAGTGAGTGGCCTGTGAAACGATGATACGGTATTATGTTTGATTGGGAATCATGTATATTATTGGACCCATGTATCCGGAACGGGTAAGTTTATGACTGAGAGAGGCCAATCATGTACATGCTTTGTAGCCACCTGGCTGTATTAATGAGTAGCAGTTATTTCCACCACTGGACCCACGCTACCAAAATGGGTGGTTGTGACTGGTTCACCTATTCCTATGTAGGCTACGTAGCCATCTGGCTGTATTAATGATTAACAGGTATTTCCACCACTGGGCCCACGCTATCAAAATGGGCGGTTTGTGACTGAGAATGGTGAACCTACTCCTACATAGGCTATGTAGCCATCTGGCTGTATTAATGATTAACAGTTACTTCCACCACTGGGCCCACCCTACCAAAATGGGTGGTTGTGACTGAGAATGGTGAACATGGGAATATCAACGATTATTTACATTTATTTTCATAGATGGGCCCACACATTTCAAAATGAGTATTTTGTGACTTAGGGAGGCCAACCTACCTCTACAGGTTCCAATTGGTGAGTGATGGAGCGGCCCCATCTCAATTAAGGATTGATGATTGGGCCAAACTCGCCTCTGTAATTGTTAGGTTAGTCACCCTTTGGGGTAATACTAATATATTACTACTCAAGCACATTTTTACCCATTTTCCTTTTACTTTTCTTCATTTTAGACAGGTTTATGACTATAACTGGAAGCAAATATATTTTAAGGTCCTCAGATACAAACAGTTTTCCTACTGGAGATTCACCCACTTGTCAAAGTATAGTCAAGTTTGTAACAGATTATCTCAAGCATCGTTCAACACAATGTTTTTTCTTCTCTTTTCTTTTAAATTTAGACAGAATTTATGAGTATATCTGGAATCAAGCATATTTTGATGTCCCTTAAATATAAGTGTACAATTGTAAACTAACTTACTCGCAAAGAGATGTCTAAGTTTGCGTCAAGATCATAAATTAATGCAAATCATGCATGAAAAATAAAATGAGTCATTCAACTGTTAAGACAATTTTTCTACTCATACAGAGGTTCTATAAGGGAGTGATTCTACTGTCTTTGCAAAAATTTGCTGCAAAAGTTTGAAATTTAAAAGATTAAAACCACTGGGTTAACGTCTCACCTGCCATCGTATTTTCCTCCTGTTACTGTTTTCACAGAACTTGATTTATTTGCTTCGTCTATGTACCCGGTGATCTTGTCAAAACTCTGCAACAAAAAAAAAACATTTGGAAAGGTTTGTAATTATCAGCAAACATAAATTTTTAGCTTGGCAAATGAGAAGACATTAAAGGGGCCAAAAATAAGGGCCTGGGAGGGGAAGAAAATTTGTTCTCAAAACACTTCTTTTCATGAGAAAAGAATGTCTTTCTTGCGAGTCTCCCAAAACCAAATGGGATGAGGGACAAATATGCCACCCGTGATCCTTATTGTCACTTACAACAATCCTGGGCAATTCAAGTACAAAACTTCATCAGATGAAGGACCTGACAAGAACAATGCATCAACATCAACATTCATGCCTACACTGAGGAGTGGATGTCATCATCAAATGAGCCTTAAAGGAGGATTCCCGAGGCTAATTATATTGAAGGGTAGATATCTTGAAAACTGAAATATTGTTATTGAAATATTACTAGCACTCAAATTATTCTTAATTCTTCATGGACAATGATATCTCAAGAATAAAATCCTGCCCTTATGTCATCCTTCTGATCTTTCCAAAATATCAAAGTTCTTTTTTTTCTTCTTTTTTTTTCCTCCGTTTATTTATCGTTTATCATCAATGTGATCAGAAACTTGCATATGATTTGTAACATAAATTCTTCATTTTTTTATATGTATATTACATGGAATACAACATTTTGCGAGAACATGTACAAGTAGCAAACAGATAGGGTAAAAGGAAAGAGAATCGAAAAAAGCCTAATTGAATAAATCAGGACATAAGGAAAGGCGTTCCACAGCTCCACAAAAGTAACGTTATGTTTTCTTAATCTGCAAGTTCTCAAATAGTTGAACCTTTCAATACTAATTATGAATTAAAATTTAAAGAAAAACTCATCGATAATTGGATTTCGTTCATTTCGTTTGCAATCATAAATATAGTATTTCAAATATCAAAGTTAGTAAAATTGCAGATAAAATGATCAGTCACTTCAGCCAGCCAGCATATCATTTTTTTTTGTCAAGGACACTAATCTGTCTCAAATCTTCCACAGAATGTGCTTGTTGGATTACACCGTATTAATAAAGTAAACCACGCAGTCTTTCGACCAAACTTTTGTTTTAGAGCTCAGAGTGGAGCTTAGAGTGGATGTTTTCACCTCAAGCCACTGATTAAGAGAGGTAAACTTCTCCTTTTACCACAATTTGCTGGTATGAAGCCTTCTTCCAAGTGTGACAGAATGATACTTACCTTCTTATTAATAACGGCTGAGAAAAACGTTGAATGGTCCAGAGGCTAGGGAAGAAAATGACAGAAAAATTTGCAAATATGACGGAAAAACGAAGTTGACGAGCAGTTTACCAAACTGGTAACCTGTGCAGAGATGCACAGATGGATATTATTGGGGCAGATACTGTTACACTTACATATATCTTGAAGAAAAATTATATTCCACACTTTTAGTTGAAAGGCCTTTTATAGTCATATGTTCTTCACTCAAGATACGGTTGATTGAATGTAACCTATTTTGACAGGTTAAATGTTCGATTCTTCGATAAGTAGATCTCAGTGGGTGGGTTTTTATGTCATCAGGGTAGTTGATCTTTTTTACTTTCCTATCATAATCATAATCTACTCTTTGATATACCCTTGATATGTGATTCCTTTGAAATGTTTCCTTCAGCTGTCAATGTTCTCTGTTTTTAGAATTTTGTATCAAAATGCAACTTCCCTATGTAGCAATATTTGATAGCTCGGTAAGAAAGTGTGTTAATTATTATAAAGGGAAAAAACAAATTCTTCTCAATAGCTGTGGCGACATCATTCAATCTATTGTTGCCAGATGCATTCACAAGAGACCATTAAAATTTGACAGAATCCATATCATCTGCACACAGAATGCTATGCGGATGTGTTTTTGACCTACAGATGCAAAACAAATTTTCAGCAATTTTATTAAGCAAACAATTCCAACCAAAGGATGCACTCCCATAATATTAATTACCTGTAAAACTATATGCTTTAAAGTGTTAAAGGAGCATTTGTAAACCAATCTTGGCCCAAACATCAAATCGACTTCCTCCAATACTTGAAATAAAAAAAATAATCAAATAAATAAATAAAAAATAAATAAATAAATAAATAAATAAAAAAATAATAAAAAAAATAATTAAAAAAATTAATTAAAAAATATATATATATATAAATAAATAAATAAAACAAACAAACAAACAAACACTGATGAACACCCAATCAAAAAATGTTGCAATACAGGAAACAACCTTGAGAGACAGCCTTGAACCAACTAACCGAATCAACTTTCATCTCTTTGCAAGCCTCTACTAGACCTTCTTTCACCGAGGGCCAAAGACTTTCAGGGACGTACATCCTAGAGCAGGCTGAGCACTTTTGGCCTCCAAATTCAAACGCTGATCTGATGGTGTTGTTTACTGCATTGGCGACGTCCGCAGATGGACTGATAAGGTGATAATTTTTGCCTCCACATTCTGACAGATAACAAAGAATGACACACATGTTTATATGTTAAAGCTTGATCATGGTCCACTTTGCATTTGACTACTGGGTTATACATATGATACCCACAGAAACTTTCTATTTTTACATCATAGTTGAGTGAAAATGTAAACAAGTATACAAAAAATTATGACAAGTGTCAAGATGAACCAACAATTAGTTGAAATAACTAAAAAGTTCAGACCAAAAAATTCAAAATTAACTTTGGTGAAAAACCCATACTGTATTGTCTTCAAGGTCTTAACCTATATTTCATAGAGCACAAAGAAAAAAGAGGTTATTGTGGCTTTATAAGTACATTCTGTGAAAAGGCTGCCAAATATTTTCCATTACTAACTGAACGAGACATCCCGATTGCCGCAATGACCACCAAATACGAGTGAACATGTTTTTTTTATTCTTAAATCGGTCGCAGTTTATCTTTCCGACACATACCTCCAATTAGCTTTGGCCACGTCTTGTAGTTGTGAACATTGTTACCAATTTCTCTCCACATTGTTTGAAAAGTTCTGAGAAATGAACAAAAGGATAAATCAATAAATAAATAAATATAAACTAGCCAGTACATTATGGAAAAAACTAAAAAACTCTCAGTCAAGATGAACCTCAAGCAATTCAAGAGCGAGAATAGCTTTAGTTTTAAAAAGAGAACACTTTTTTTAATTAGTTTCATGAAAACAGGAAGAAACAGAGAAACAAAAAAGAAATAGTAAAATAATTCAGCAGGGAAAGATCCAAACATGATTCTGCAATAAAGGTCAATATTAAAATACTAATAAGGATATTAACATGAGACAACAATCACTAAGGCATGACTCATGATTATACTGAAAAAAAAAACCTAAAAAGAATTGAAATTTGTGACCTTGGTTTCCAGGCAATGCAAAATGTCACCCACATTATTTCATATCTTTGCTCTTAAATATTATAAACAGAATATGTTCTCGGTTGTAGAGGATATATATGCAAAGGAAATGTGTTTGTTATGGAAACATACTCTTTATCAGATATGATATACCCTTAACTTTATGGCTAGTGATAACGAGGTGCCAGGGTCACCTGATATAATATATATCGGATAGAAAGTACATTCCCTTTGCACAGTATTCTTCGCAGGGGAGAACATGTCCTACCGATGTTTCCTTTATCTTATAGAGTTTATCTTATAGACACATTCCGTACTTTTAGGTAAGCACAAAGAAGATGACGGGGATTAATTTAATAGCACTTAACATGATGAAAACAATATGGAAAAACAGCATGAAGACAAACTATAGTCTAAGTATCATCAAGTACAGACTAACCTAAATCAGTTAACTTAACATACCGTCACAATGGAATCATATGAAATGAATAAATGTCTTTAAAGGTAGTCAGTATAGGCCCCAAATTATAGCACGCTATAACTGCTAGAAGTTTTTAAAATGCACTTTCCTGGAGGTCTTTACTCTCCAAATTGTCCTCAGACATTTCTAAGGAACACACAAGATGACTGAATGTCCCAGTGAGGAAAATTTCCTCGTAGGCTGTAGTAATAAAAACAGTCTAAGAAGTTTGACCAAAGGTGACCATATTTGGATATCTGGCATATTATGGGCCAATACAGCAAGCCTTTCAGGAAAAAAACTGACCCAGGTTAGGAAAGAATGTCTGACAACTTTACCCTGAACTGCCGGTGAAATTAACGCAGGCCAGATCTGGTGAAGCTACGATGGCGTCCCCTAACGTGGGTCCTCGGCAAGGCACAAAATTCAATACACCGGGGGGTACTCCTGCCTCTTCTAAAATTCGAAATATTTTGTAATTTGGAAGCGTGTTGGAGAAGCTCGGTTTCCACAAGACCACGTTACCCTACGAAACAAACGAGAATGAATAAATTATAAGAATAAAGAGATAAAGGCTAAAATTCCATCATTGTGTAGTAGTCTCAGTGACATTGGGATTTGAAAAAGAAAAAACACATTTTGATTTCCAAAAAACTAGGAAGTCAGAAAGAAAAAAAGCAAATATTTCTTAAAATTTTGCCAAATATATCTACTGTGACTCAGCTAAGAAAGAAATTAATAATCTTTTTTTTTTAAAAGGTTGCAATGATGGAGAATAAACAGCAGAATACGCTAATGAGTGGACTATCAATACCAGAATAATTTCATATTTTGTTTGAGTTTAGTAAACAAATATGCAAACAACTTTACAATTTTACAATTTTTACTGTAATTTAATTTCAGCCAACTTTAGAACAAATAAATATATGCATTCAAATTGCATTTGTGTTTGCTATATTAAGATGGCATTTTTCAACTAGTTACCATAGTTACCATGAGAGATGGGGGTACACCCTGACAATTCCCAGCTGTATTTAACGACATCAGATCACATTTAAATGATTTTTCAGACTAAGAAGAACATTGTAACTCCGTGTATTTTTTAATATGTAGATAACATATTCGTAACTAGCCACCATAATTACCATGAGAGCGGGGGTACCAGCTAAATTTCCACCGATAGCTGTAAAATTAAAAGGCGCCACAGCAGCAATAAATCCCTCCATGCCCCTGAAGACTAAGGAGTTCTTGATTGTATCTGTGCTCTCCGGTTGTATCTGCTGCAGCATGTCCAAGGCAAATTTAGCGTGCATGCGATAAAAGTCTGCCAACTCGCAAATGATGTCGATCTCTGCTTGAAGGACCGTCTTACCCTGGAATATGAAATGAAAATTATACAGAGCTGTTAGCATTCCCAGGATTACTTGAAGAGAGAAGGGGGAGGGTGGGGGAAGGGAGGGGGACATGGGTACAACACTGGTATGTTGTTGCCTTCTCACAAGACTGTACAATATAAATTAACCACATGGTTACTGCCACACCTGTGTGGACACAACCTGAAACTTGAAGGCTTCATTCCAAGGCACTAAAATGCACCACATATAACTTAGGATGCAACCAAGTACACTCCTAGAGTCCCTTGTCCCCAACCCCCATCTCGACAGATTAAAATCAAGGGGAGCTCACCTTACATGCTGTCCGGCTGGGTGGGGTGAGGCACCCCACCCAGCCGGACAGCATGTAACAAAACAGGAAGACATAACACCTCAGCCTCCCATCATCAAAATTTCTCCCCTGATGTAACCATATCCCATAGCGATAGTCTGGCGCCCAAGAGTATATTTACAAGTGACCATGTCGGTCCCAGGCATGATGTCTCAGGTGAAGGAGGAGGGCAAATGGAGATTTATTGTCTTTTCGAAGAACACATTGTAATGATCAGGCCAGGACGTGGAAATCTGCAATCCTAAGAGAGTTAAGTCAATTGCCTTTCAGCTGCTTGACCACCATGCTTGACCACCATGCTCTCCACAAGACGCACCTGAGTTATCATGGCTGCTGCCAAAAGCTCTGCCCTATATTTTCCAGAGATTAAATCGGCAGCTTTGAGGAAGATCTTGACCCTCTCCTCAAGGGGCGTGGCCTCCCATGATCTTCGAGCAGTCAAGGCAGCCTGGATGGCGTCGTTAATTATTGCCTGAGAGGTACGTCAAAGGAGAAGTTGGACAATGATAAACGTGTGGATTTATGGTATCACAGAGAAATATATACTGAAATGGAATTTGTCATAACATGATGAAGATACAAGCAAACTTTAACAGGATCTGGAAAGGGATAATCCAGCACCTGATGTTGATTGCTCACAACTTGTCAACGAGAGATCATTTGTTGATACAAGAGATATGCCGCAAAATCCTGCTCAGCTATGAAAAATCGATATTAAACTGTAGGGATTATCTCTACAAACCTGAGATGTCTCTTATGTGAAACTGCAGAGCACAAAAGAGATTATTTTCTCCGCAGCCTGGCTTGCAGGAGGCTGCAGCCCCCTCAGCTTCCAGCTTTTGATACATGTATGCAGTAAACCAAATCGCTGGAAATTTATCTGCATAGTTAGGTCAGCCACATAACATTTAGTATCCTGAAGATATGAATTGGGCGATGGGGAATAGGGGGCGCTACGTATGTTATGTTGAATTTCCTTTCTTGCCGGCTACAAAATGTTCCCCAAAATGTAATATACAAACAAGATTCCAGCAGAGGAAAATGTCACTCAAATTGTTGGGTGTAAGCCTTGAGAGGGTCAGATTTGGAGGAAAAGAAAGTGGGCCATGACCCAGAAGTAGGTCGGTGGTTACACAAATGTCGAAATGATAACATTCTGAACCAGTATTAATTAATCAGGTTGTTGCAACACGACACATGAATTGACGAGACCATGAAGTATTAAATCAAATTATCATTTCTGCTACCAATTGTAGAAATGACGACTCTCCGAGCCTTAATTCATCACTTTGTGGCGAACTGCTGGATTGGTGAAATTATATTAAAGCGATCAGTTCATCGTTTTGCTGCAAATTGTTGAATTGATGATATTTGACAAATACTCATTTTTGCAGCAAAATGTTGAATTCCTCACTTATTAGATTCAAGGAATTTGTCATTTTTGTTGCACTTTTTGAACAAATCCATTGAGCAATTAAAATTGTTACTACAGTATCTATCTTTATGAATTTAGATCTTTGAGGGCACCTTAGCAATTCCATATGGGTGCTTGATGCCATGTCGATCTTCTCTCGTCCAAATAAAGTGAATCAACTGCGATATTTTATACCTCAACAATGGAAGAAAACATATATAGCAAGGAATAAATTTATAATAAATCATTTCACAAGAGATATGTTTCTGATGATTTCAGGCTCTATTATCTTTAAACCATGGGCTTACCTTGTCTGCAAGGTGAACTGTATCAATTGCATGTCCATGGTCGAATGGCTGCAAAAGAATAATAGAACAAGGTACTGTATTAACAACCACACACTACTGTAGCATAAATTTTCCCACATTTCCCTCTCCCCCCCCCACCATCAATATATTCCCACACCCCCAAATTAACCCATAGCCCTGGAGATGTAGCCCTCCTTGACCCCTTTCCCCTCACGACTTTCTGCCTCAATGATACAAAAACCAACACTTGCTTTCAGTAACAACATCCATGGTACTATCATCCACTTCCGCACCCCTTCCCACCTACCCTTCCCCACCCACACCCCCCTTTCCCAGCACCTGTGAAGTTTGTAAATCTATGTAAATAGCGGTGTTTTCCTACTTAACAGACAATAGTTTCATTTCGTTTCAATATGGTAATGACCGACTGGTACTATTGGTACTAGGTGGGTGTACTGATTGTACAGTAGACCACCCGATTCACATAGTGTCACACAGTAATCATGTATCATAATAATAATATATATAATACATCCACAATAACATAGTTGCATATATATAGTATAACCCCATTCACATAGTATCATACAAGAATATGGTACCATAAAAATAATAATATGTGAAATATCCACAATAATATTGTTGCATATACAGTATTACATGCTACAATGATATATTATGATAACAACTATATTGTTAAATTTTTGCCCCTTCATATGAATAGTATTGTATACTTTATAGTAGCATGTCAATTGGCTGTGTACAGACAAGGTACAGTTGCAAATATTTTAATTGATAGCACATATCACAAAGGAGAACTGCTTGATAAGCCTGTGTACCAATGTTTGTCTGCACAGTTAGACTTTGCTTTGTAAATGTGATAAAGGTTTTTATTGAATTTATTGATCAGTAGTTCAGTACACTATTTAATAACTTGCACATGGATAAAAATTTAAAAAATTTAAAAAAAACTCTAGACAAAAAAATGTCTCCTTTTGTACTTTACTCTGTACGAAAATTCATCTCTGCTCAGGTGAATAAAAATCATAAAAATGTTGACTTTTGAGAGTGGAAACAAAAGGGTAAGGTAGTTTAAGTAGTTGTTGCCAGGGGATACCAGTAGGTGAAAAGCTAAATTTTTAGACTTCAACATTCCACAGATACAGTTAAAATTATAAGTGGAAGGTTAAAGGTCATTACTGATAACACAGCTAGGAAATGATAGCTGAGCTGTTCATGGGAATCTCAGTCTGAAGGGATAAGATGTACTAACAAACCTGGCTCTAGCAGACACTTGACATAAGTTCATTACATATGTGTGTGTGTGTGTATTGTCTGCGATTAATACCAGCAGTACTTACCATTCAGATGGTACAGCCAGTATATATTGCTTCCATAAATTTATATGATACATACAGAATGATACTGTATCTGCAATTAAAGTCTGTTCACTTGTATGTACATTTATAGTACTTACATAGTTAATATTACCACAGCATATAAAATTTTATATCTCAGACACTGTGATCAATAAAAGACTGGGAGATTTCGAAAACCTTCATGAATTTTTTTTTTCTGTAAACATGTTCGGCAGTACTGGAGATTTTCCCGCTACTGTTTGTGTTATAACGAAAAGAAAACTCGAACGCAGCTGTTTTCTGCATATAAGGTCTTCTTTTTTTGCGTAATTTACATTTTCTACTTTGCTTTTCTGCATTTGCATGGACCCGGTTCAGATGGTTCTATCTAACCGGGTCCATGGAAAATTCACAGGCCTTGCAGAAATGCAAAGTAGAAAAAAGAAAACCCGTTTATGCAGAAAACAGCTGCGTTTGAGTTTTCTTTTTTCGTTATAACGCAACAAGTAGTGGGAAAATCTCCAGTACTGCCGAACATGTTTACAGAAAAAAAAATCATGAAGGTTTTCAAAATCTGCCAGTCTTTTTTTATTGATCACAGTGTCTGAGATATAAAATTTTATATGCTGTGGTAATATTACCTATGTAAGTACTATTAATGTACATAAAAGTGTTCAGTTAATTGCAGATAGAGTATCATTCTGTATGTATCATATAAATTTATGGAAGCAATATATACTGGCTGTACCATCTGAAAGGTAAGTACTGCTGGTAATATCAGACAGTACACACACACACACACACCTAATGAATTAAGGCTGTCATTTTCTAGACATGTTATCATGTTATCGAACTTACATAGGCAGCCTTGCCAATCCCACAACCTTAAGCATTGGAAACAATTACTTTGCCAATCAATCATGCT
>JAAAKB020231786.1:0-11379 GCA_010014835.2 Apostichopus leukothele | reverse complement strand
CCCCGCCTCTGCTTAGTACGTTACTGCAGTTCTGGATCAAACTACTCTTTTGATACTTCACATAATTGGCCCCAGTTGCCAAGGGCGAATCTAGGCGTGGAAAACCGGTTACCAGCTCCTCGTAAGTTCCTCGAACTTAAATGTAGCCACAAAATATAATTTGTTTAACAGAAGCATCCACCACCTTGTAAATAAAGTCATTGAAGTTGCAAGAAATGATTTTATTAGAATTGCAAAGAATATATTTAATTGTAGAAGCCCATCTTCCTTATTCTTATAAGCCAACCGCTCTTTGCAAGTAACATAAAGAGCAATCTTGAAGACATCCTGCAGATACAACCTCATCTCACCTAAATGCTCCTTTTGTTTTTAAATTCTTTTATATAAGAGCTGCTCTTTTTGTTATCCAATTCGCTGGAGAATTACAACCTTTGTTATGATATTTCTACCGTCCTTTCAACCTATCTCTAGCCGATGTTTTCTTACAATTTGGTTCTTTTTATCATTACTAACAAGGACCTCCGACCTGCTCAATTTTTATATCGATCTTAATCGCTTGAACGTATACTGCAATAAACTGAAACAGAGATTCCAGCAACTCCCTGATAGACGGTATACGATACATACAGTCGGAAAATTTAGCACTGACTTCTATAGTCGCGCGCGCGCGGACATAAGTGGCTTACATTTTCAAAGTTGGTGTTATACGCACCGCAGTTAAGAATTTCCGATGGCTTCTATAATGATGTCCCAGGCCACCTTTTCTGTGAAATCCTGGATTCTCCGCTGTCTGGCAAACTCGTTTACAGCATTCATAGTGGGCTTTTTTGGGGGGTATTACCCATATCACACATCGATATTAATGATAACTCAATACTTGAACCTACAGAATCAAATGTTAAGTAAAAGTCCTGCTCCTGAAAAATCATTATCATGATGTGTCAAATTGTCACGAAACAAAAATCAATTTTCGTGAAAATAATTAGTCTACAGCTATACGTTTGCACCACAGACTTGGCAAGTTTCGGAAGTATACGAGGGGTTTGCCTTACCAATTCCTCGTCTCATTTCAACACTGGTGTTACTCCTTAACACCTTAGGTGTTTAACTGAGTTTACAATGAACTTGGTCATCTTGAGGGCAACCAAATTGAAAGATATTCCGTGACCGTCACGATTATCTTCATGTCGGTTTATAATATTGATACTTCTGAAGATATGAACAGTAATCTCCGAAATTGAGCCGTTTAAGTTGTAAGACGATGTTCATATTAACATGAAGGACACGACCAGGCTATACCACGAAATACGTGGATAAGGTTTACAATTGCAACGAACATCTCCCACAGGGCAACATATAGTGTATGGAGATCACTGATAAACATAAGGGCAGTGTTTTCTTCGATCGTTTGTCCCATCTTGGATTAACTTCTAAATGTGTGCAGGAGATTGGGTAAATGTTTATAAATTACCCGAGAATCTGAATGTTGGCGTTTGGTCTGAATCTAAGTCCTCGAATCACTGTTCGATTCCTCCACTGCCGGGTCAGAATTCGGGTTGTTGCACACTCGATTCATAGTCCTTGAAAACGGACTCGTAAGATACATCACAAATAGAAACCACTGTCTTAACGTGAAGGAAATTTACAGCTTTTCTGAAGTTTGATGTTCAGTCGTAATTTCGTATGTTTCTTCCTGAAACCAGGGAGTTGTTATGGAATAACAACTCCCTGCTGAAACACCAAACAACGTACGTACCTATCTACCCGCCATTTAGTTTGAACCATTGGTGGCGCCCTTCATTTTCGAGTGAAAAATTTGTCATTACATTAATAATATGGCTTTCTCGTGGCAGCCAGATCAAGCAGGGCTCCAACAAATTCTGCAATTATTGCGAGAATCTCAAAGTCCAGACACCGAAACTCAGCGTGCAGTTCAGCAGGTATATTTTTGACTTAATTTGATAAGTTTTATTGTTATAACTTACCTCAAATACGAAATATTAGATGTTTCGCCACCACCCCCAATTCATTTAAGCCAACGTAGGATTGCTATCCTAACACTATGTTCAATGGCATATCTTATGTCGTATATAGCGAAACGTTGTCACGCCAATTATCGTCTCGCCTAACCCATAATTACTAGTCACGAAATGTTAATGTTCGTTAACGTTAGGTTCGTTTACTTCTGCACCACTGATATTTCAGTATCACAGTTTGTTTTAAACGTACTGGGCCTAGTCTAGATGGTCTCATACTGCAGAAGAAAAGCCTTCGGCCTGTAGTAAAATTTGTAACGTTAATACAGTAGGCTAGGATAATCAACTATTGTGTATTTGCATTGCGAACAAGTAACATTTATGATTTAGGCCTAGCCTAGGCCTAATAATATGATTGAAACCTAGCTAGTCCTAGCAAAGCCTATCTGAATGTTAAGTACGGGCCTCAGAATATATAATGCTATGTTCCTACTTTTGAGTATAGTGTCATGCCCTGGAGAGGTCTTAGGGCATAGCTCATTTAAAGTTCAACTTCCAGTAGGCCTAGGGAAGCTTAACAAAGGGGGTCAAGTATGAGTTACTCTAACTTATAGTTATACTAGGCCTAACGTTAGGCTAGGCCCAGGCAGCATTTGCTGGATGGGTTTTAATGTTCGGCTTAAAGTTTGGCATATCAAGGAAAAGTAAGGTGCAGGCTAAACTAAACTTTTCCTGAATTTTCAATGAAAATACAAATAGTAACCTTCACTAAAGTCTTTTTTTTTTAGAAAATATTGTCAAAGCTGCTGACCTCAAAGAATTGCCTAAAACAATTTCTAATCACAAGCCTAGATATTCAATGTAAACCAAGGAACCGCGTAACTAAGTTTGGAGTAATTGCAAACTACCACTGTACCAGGCAATTCCAAACAACACCTTACGAAATGGTCGCTTCGCTGTCAGTTTAGGCTAGGCAAAACTTTTGAGCAACATCACTCATTGACAAATTAATTTTGAGAACAACTCAACATACATGAATTATAGCTTTCACTTGGCTTCATTGCCTGGGTTAATTTTCGTGTATTGGCATTTTGTACAGGATTTTTTTTTTTAAATGTTAGCAAGCTCTGCTGGCTACGTTATTGGATTTGGCATTTCAGCCAAATATGCTAGATACATGAATCAGAAAAATTATGCAATTTCATTTGCAAAAACTTTAAGGTAAAATCTTTTTTTCAGTGCTAGGAAGTTAAATTTTATTACTAATTTAACTATACAATTGAAAGTCTAAAGACAAACTATTCAAACTTATCTCAGTAATCAGTTCTCTGTCATTAAACTGGTTACCTACAATCAAAAGTTCATCAATGTTGTTTCATCATGAAAGGTAAATTTCTCATTTGTTGAATGGTAGGGTAATTAAATTAGGAGTGAATGATAGATTGAAACAAGGTCTTACGTTGTTTTGGTGGTTTACACATTCATCATAGACATACAAATATACATACACTGTAAAATTTAAATAACTCAAACAGCTAGTACGTTCAGTTGACAATAATTGAAGCTAACTATTTTCTGTTTGGACGAATATACTGCATATTCTGTAGCTAACATGTAGGACATTTGCAAATATACTACAAATCCAAAAATCCACGTAATGAGAGAGATGAACTACCAGAGGCAGTTTGTGTGACAGATACCTGAACCCCTGAATAGGCCTGTAGCAATAGGCAAAGCCTTTGGAATGAAATCAGCAGGAAAAATTACCCCAAAGTAAAAACTCTTTGAAATAGTTGAATACTTCATTATCCGAAGCAATTCATTTTGCAAATAGAAATGACAATTGATGTAAAATAACAAAATCCATGATAGCAACATACTGCTAAGCATAGTTGGTTGATGGAAATAACATTTTTGTTTTAATTATAGTATGGTAGAGCACGGCAAATTTTAAGAAAATGTTTTTGATTGTCCATAGGATTTTTGGTTGTCCAAATGAAAGCAAAACTGAGGTATCCCCACATTTTAAAACAACAACATCTGGGCAATTAGGTGTTTTGGTTTCAATGAGGATCATAACATTTGCATTAAGGATGGCTTATGTGTCTATGTATGAGTGTGTGCGTTTGTGACACCCAACTTGTAAACACAATATCTGAAGAAGTGAATGACATCCCAATTTCATATTTGGTGTGTAGAAGTACCACATTGAGTAAAAGATGTTTATTGTTTTTGTGGAGGTCAAAGACCGGAGTCACAACGAGTCAAATTGTAAAAACCTTGTAAAAATGATATCTCAAGAAGGTAAGCTTGGGCAGATCTCGTATTTAATATGTATATGAACCACATTGAGTACAAGAACCCTACAGTTTTTGGTGGTCAAAGGTCATTTGGGGCACCAGGGGTCAAATTGTGAAAACCATGTCAACACAATATCTCAAGAAGAGAAGCTGGGGCAGACCTCATATTTGGTGTGTAGAAGTATCACGTTGAGTCCAAAAAGCCTATTGATTTTGATGGAGGTCAAAGGTCACTTGGGAACAGCAGGTCAAATTGTGAAAGCCTTGTAAACATGATATTGCAAGTACGGAACCTTGGACAGATCTCATAGATGTACCATATCAAATATAAGGAGCCTATTATTGCCTTTGGAGGAGGTCAAAGGTCATTATAGGTCAACACACTCCAAACATTTTCTTCACTTCCCTCTTACCTGTCTCTCTACACTAACGCACCTCCTAAACATAATATCGCCTGGGAATCACATATATGGTACGTTATTGTACCACATTGAGTGCAAGATGCCTAATATTGTGGGCGGAGGTCAATGGGCGTTTGAGTTCACCAGGGGTCAAATTGTGAAAACCATGTTTTGCACAATATTTAAACAAGGACAAATGCCATATTTAATATGCTGATGTGTATCTATCACATTTAGTATAATAAGCCTGTTGTTGAGATCAGTGGTCATTTCAGGACAGCCTGTGTCATGGTGAATTTATTGTTTGTCACAGCACACTGCTTTTCACTGTATTACTAAGACCAAGAATGTTGTACACTCTAACTAAACATTACATCAGATTCATGAAGAAAATTTTTCAATTTACAACATCGAAAAAACAATGCATTTTTGCATTCTGTATTACAGTATGCACATTCTGTCTTTGATAATAACAAAATGTGCTTAAGTAGTTAGCGATGTGAAGGGGTGTGCATACAGCTAAAGTTAAGGAATTTCCCCGCATTACGGAACTTACCAAAATGTTATTTATTTCTTACCTTGTGTCTAATATGAATGGAGGGCAATACCAACAAGCTACTATCACCATTTTGGGGCAGTTTTTTATTTTAAAGTATAGAGATTTTTCCAAGTTTTGTTTCGAGTATTGAACACTTACGGCAAATTTATTAGCTAGTCGTCCATCAGACAACCTAAGCAGGGTTTAGGTTGTCCGACATGTCCGACAACCGTTAAATTTGAGGGTTATGTCGCTTGTAAATTTTTGTCCAATGCCAGCATTCTTTGGAATGAATTCAGTTTGAATTTATGATCTGACAGACAAAACATTTTTTTCAGACTATGGTAAAACCCTAAAAGTCAGCAAATATTTATATGTTTACTACACTCACTAACGTTTACCAGAGACAAATGCAGGATTCTGCTTCCTGTACGCCAGATTTTAGCCAGGGAAACAAAATCTTCAAACGACTTTTCCTTTTGAGAAACTAACCCCAAGAACACACTCTCACAACTAGGCTATGCAAAATATACCAATACACATCATTATTGAATGGACCTAACATCTTTCTACCTTTTCAACACAACCACAATTGCTTCTAAAAAAAATACAACATTTCTTCCAATCCTACATATAGATTGTTTGCAAAATAAAAACAACCAATCGCAAGTTGCTAAGATTTGGTAACAACAGCATATTGCATTTTTTAGCCCGCCCTGCCCCTCTTTTAGCCGCCCTTGTAGCTCCATGCTTGACCTTACAGCGATTTCACCAATAACTAACCCTTCAAAAATCCCTGT
Source organism: Apostichopus leukothele (assembly GCA_010014835.2). Classification (NCBI taxonomy): domain Eukaryota; kingdom Metazoa; phylum Echinodermata; class Holothuroidea; order Aspidochirotida; family Stichopodidae; genus Apostichopus; species Apostichopus leukothele. The sequence goes on along the minus strand of JAAAKB020231786.1, from coordinate 5,364 downwards.
ACCTACAGTGTGCAGATCTCACCCTAAATTCCACGCAGTTCATTACTGCATGTACATAGGCCTGTTGGAGCAACAGAGTTTCAACTGCACATGCACAAATCGTCAAAACCTGATCCAACATTAACCCTGGGTGTTTCGCAGTGTTAGCAAACAACCAGGTCTTACTAAAAAAAATTACTTAATGAAGACCTTAATTAAATCAATATGGTCTTGCTATCAGATACATGAATTTCATGAATTGAAGTCTGTCAGTCAAGATTGGATAAACCTGTAGGAATAGAATTTACGAGATACATGAACTCAAAAATCAGACGTGATCTTATGACTAGTGCCAAAAATATTGGAAATCCCCTTTCTAAGTTTGGATTTCATGGACAGTTACCACCATGCATCTACTGTACTAGTGTATGTTTATGTACAGTAGCCCCATTTACAGGGGTATCTAGTTTGAATATAATAGTGTACACATAACTAACAGTGTTACTCAATAGAAGATGTCTGCTATGCAGTGTATGCATGCTGCTTGTTGGTGTAGGGTTCTCTGTATATTTGCTACAGAATGGCACCAATGTCAGCTCCAGTCAAGTAGCTCTTCATGAATCGTCCAAGTTGACGTGGAGAGTAGGTTAATATACAGTACTATATGCATTTTATCAAATTAATAAACTGCCGAAAGAGACAAGTCATCAGGCAACAGGATTCCTTCATAAAGTAATAAACTTAAGTGAGAGATTTCAAGTTGAGGCCTACGTAGAATATCATCCTACTGTATTTGTACATCACCGGTGTAAAGTCTAAAACAACATTATATATCAACATTAGCCCAGGGAAATCAGCCCTTAATGAATATCTAGATACAGATGTCTTGTGCAAATAAATGATGTATTCTACCGCACTTACTGTGTTAACTGCTGCAGAGAGGAAGTCGTCAATTCTGGCGCCTGGACTTCTCACATCGGGTTAATTTTGTGTCAACATTGGTGGGAGATTCCAAATTAAGGTCTAGTCTTGTCCTACATGCACTTTGTTATTGTCGGTTGACAACTGCATCATCTTGACGTAAGCCAAACCAAAACGGGTCTCTTTGAAATCTGGCCAGATGTATTCTATCACCAAACCCCGATGTACTGTACTCTATTACATTTGTTATTGAACTGAACTTGTCGTTATGCATGTTTTCAAAGTTACCAGCAGCTACAGTACCATTTTGTTCACTGCTCTTCTGACAGCACATGACAAGTATGTCACAACTCAAAAGAAGAATATCAAGCTGTAAGGCCTTTTGAAACATGTCTACTCTCAAATGAAAAATATCAGTTCAAATTCAATTTGGGTACACTTTGCCTATTGGTTTATTCCTGTAGCCAAGAAAGCTGGCAAGATATATGAAAGGTATTCCCTTCTTCTTGTACATGGGTAAGTTATTTATTTGGTAACCTCTGTGATGCAGTTTGGCATATATAATATTGGTTTTTAATGCCTGTCCATAAATTTTGGTCATTAAGAACCACCAGGTCCACACCATGATCTGCATCTAGTCCATTTTCATGTTTTTAAGGTAAATGTCAGATGTCATAACATACATGTTTTTCTCTTGGTTTCCTGTACTCATTCACAGAAACTTGAAGATCTCAATCAGTTTCCTGACTTCAACAACTACCTTATATTTGTTTTAACAAAGTTAAAAAATGATGGTAAGTGTTATACTTTTTATTTTTAAGACGTGCCCTGTAGGTCACATTCGGTACAGTACCTAGTAGAAATATCGAAATAGATTGTTTTTTTTCTTTTTGATGTCCCTTTTTGTATAATTTGACTTAATAAATGTTATGCAATCAAGTTATCTTAGATACATCAAAGATGTTATTTTGTTGGGAGATAGAAAGTCTTTAGAAGTCCAATGCACACTGTAGCTTGAACTCATCATCAGTACATTTTCAATACATGAATTCATACTGGTGCTGTAGGCTGAGTGGATAAAGGCCGTGGCATTTGAAGCAAAGAGGCTTATCAATCAGAAGGTTCCGGGTTCGATACCCGGTCGGGGTCGTAGTAAGGTGGGTTTTTAAATAAATAAAAATAGAAACTATTTTAGCCAGTAAATTGAAGTCTTTGACACTTTTCCATGCTTGCTGAGGACACTCATAAGGTGCAACAGAAAAGTGATATTTGTTGAGAAAAATGGGGAAAAATCTTCAATCTGTACAGTACGTACTCGTCCGCTTAAAACTGAAACATATTGCCACCGAATTACATACGTATTCTGTACAGTGGTCTCAGTCAAAGCAGGTTCCCCAGGAGGGTGCTAGCATAAGCATCAGTAACGATCTCTTGGCAAAGTACAGTATATAGTTTGTACAGTATACAGTTTGTATGGTTATACAGTCTGTATGGTTATACAGTCTGTACAGTATACAGTATACAGTCTTGGTTTGATTAATTGCGCTCTTGTGGTACATGAATTACACTCCATAAGGTTTGTACCAAATCAGCCAGTTGGGGGGGGGGGACAGGTTTTCTAAGTGCTAATACCATTGTGTACTGTCCTCCCATAGCATGCTTCAAAGCACTCATACTGACAGTATGAACAGTTCTTAACCGTTATTTGTTCAAAAGAAACTTGACAGTTATACCATTCTGATGATAGTGTCAGTAGTACTCAGTACGAGTGCGTTGAAGCAGGACATGAAAAGTGTCCGGACTGAAAGGGTAAAACTGGTCGAGTCCAAATTCTGCAAAAACCTGCACAAAGCCTATAGAATTGTGTGAATAATAAGCTTTATATGGAATCACACTTACTGTACAGTCTACTGTTTACCGTACATACATGTTGGAGAAGAAATGCTTTTGTCCAAGCAGGTACACATTGTACATACGGTACTATGTACTGTAAGTGTATTTATAACTGTCAATTTACAGTCTCTATAATATACAAACATTGAATTCTAATAGTCAGGAATACCAAGTTTTTGTCTTGTTTTTTTTAATTTTCAATGTTACCTCTTCTACACGAAGACATTTTGTATTCAAGTACAGAAATATTGGCTGATAATTACTACTACGTTGGAGATACAAATCTGTTATTAAGATTGTACAGTAGTTGGCGGTATAAATTATGCCTTCAGGAGCAGTATCACGTCCACGCTACTGTAAAATTACATCATTCCATGCATTCGAGGGAAGTCGATTGGCTGTAATGTTTTTGATATCATCCACAGTATTACACAGTACACCTCTAGACATATCAGGAAATAAAAGTTCAAAGTTTGAAATCCTTTATTGATAAGAATCTATGCACAATAGTTTGAGAACATGTCTCCTGTCTGCCAGATTACAACAAAGATTTATATCAAAACCGGTTCGGAACGGTTAATGTCATAATCACAAAAAATTACAGATAGTTTGCATTGCCATCAGGATTGTGATTATTATCAGTGGTGTTGAACATTGCCCTTGTAGACAGTGAGTTAACCTTGAAGGATGTTAAAATGCCTATTCTTATTAATGAACCGTTTGGAAAGTTCTTCTGGTCTGCTATGAATAACGTACAGTATACATTGCCTAGTTATTTCTTGATGTATCAACATCAGGCCTTAAAGTTGTAAAATGAACCGCATGTGCGAGTTTTGGGAGATTTGTGGTCAAAATTCGGCCAGTTGAAAAATGATCTGTAATATATTCACAAGAAGCATAGTTATCATAAAATTACAATTTTATAGTCTCCTACCATACACCAGACAAGTAGACCAAAACAATGATTAATGAGTAAATGAGTAATTAATTTCAGCTGTGTGTACACAAATGTTTGTTTACTTCCAAAGGAAACTCAGCTGACTCATATACTTTGCATAATGTTAAACATTACCTTGGTGTACAGTATATTATCTGAACACAGGAATTTCATTTACTGTTCATATCTTGGAGTAGTTTCTCACAGCACAGGAATAATTGAACAATTTCCACATTTTGTTAGCCCTTTTGTGGTTTGTATGATTGTAGATCTACATCATTCCTCTTGTACCCGTCTCATATACAATTGTGGTCCAATCTACACTTGGTAAAATTCTTACCTTACCCCCCCCCCCCCCCACCCCCATAACCCCCTTTAGGGCCCCTTCCCCTTCCTTCCCATCCCACCCTTTCAAAATCTCCCACATTTTCCCCCGCTTGAATTTTCATATGCTTTTATGGTTTTTATTTTGCTAGATGCAATATCATGTAGAAATATTCCCTGCAGCAATCTCCTTAAATCTTTTTATTTCATTTTTGTAACCAGCTGATGAGCCAACTCGTTCCTTAAGTGGCCTGATACTCAAGAACAATGTCAAGGCCCACTTTCATAATTTCCCTCCGGAGGTCACCAACTTCATCAAGATGGAGTGTCTTCAGAACGTTGGTGATCCTTCAGCGCTGATCCGGGCGACCATTGGCATCCTCATCACCACCATCGCATCGAAAGGAGAACTTACCAACTGGCCAGAACTCCTGCCATCTCTCTGCCAACTCCTCGACTCTTCGGACTACAACACCTGTGAGGTAGGACGGTGGTTCATTTGGGGGGGAAAATATTTTAATGGTCAGTCTGAGATGACCACATGTCTGTTTGGCCAACCAAAGTCAGCTGTGGAGGGCATCCAGTCGAATGACTAGTTGTTGAAATCAAATTCAGATTGCATCGTAACTAAATAAAACCCAACTATGTAAAATGATAGATCGGTATCACTTTGGAGAGATACTGAAGTAGAAACCATGGTAGCCTGACAAAGGTTATTTTGTCCAAATGTTTCTATGTTGACCAACCCCCCCCTCCCTATCAAGTAACCAAGACATTTTAAATACAGTATGACAGAAAGTACTTACTCTTTTATAGTTTGACTAAATACTGCTTGGTCTTATGTCTGTTGACCCCATCCATATTGCAATGCTTGTACTCTGAGGGGCTCATTTGTACTGTTACTCGCCATGTACCGAAGATTTTTGATTAATCCTCCTCTTTTCCATTTCTCTTCCAAAAAAGGGTGCTTTCGGTGCTTTGCAAAAGATTTGCGAAGACTCGGCTGATTTTCTGGACAGCGAAGTCCTCAACAGGCCTCTCAATGTCCTCATACCAAAATTTCTTCATTTTTTCAAGCATCATAGTCCCAAAATCAGGTCAGTAGCAGCATAATAATTTGGTTGCGCCTTGCTTTAAGTAAATTATCATCAGTTTTGTTATCCACCATTAAAGGAATTCTCTGGTGGAAGATTTTGATACATTGTCCTTGTAGTTACTATTTTTCTCTTTCTTACCATGTAAAAATTGTCCCCATTCGACGTTTGCTTCGTTTAGAAATCTGGTTTTCAAATTCACCAGTTTCTCACCAA
>JAAAKB020231675.1:0-11380 GCA_010014835.2 Apostichopus leukothele | reverse complement strand
ATTAAGAAAAAGAGGGAGTATTTTGTTCATGTTTCTGATCTTGCAGATATTGGTAGATTTTGAGTGTAAGGATTATATAATGGAGCTATTGCTGTTCACAATTAAAGAAAAATGTTTACTCTGTCTGCAAGTTGATGCATGTTGAGCCAGTTAATGAACTAATTAATGCAGTTAACACAGGAATAATTAAGGGACGGGAAGTAGAATAACTGAAAATTTGTGACCTACTGTAACGTTACAAATGTCTGTTTGAGAAACAGAATTTCATGTCGTCTGCCACTGGTGACATATGCCCTTTAAGAAGATATGGATTACTTGATCCACTACAGGATGAAAATAAGGGACAAAAAGTAGAAGGAAATGAAAAAACTATATGCATGTGCAAGAATTGGTCTTTCAGATATATTACATATTGTCTGTGCCATATGCACTGGTGATTACTACTATCCATCTCCCATCGCCTCATCCTTCCCATCAAATAATGGTTTGATTTAAAACAGGAAAAATTAAGGGGATATTAAAAGAGGAATAACTGAAAATATCTCAGATGAAGTGTGTATATAAGATATATATTGTGGCCTGCTGATGATCACCACCCCTTTAATAATTACCGATCTGTACATCCAAACACATGCAGGACGAGAGTTGGAAAAGTTATTATACATGTAACATTCTGTGAGACAATTAGCATCTTATTATACACATAACACAAGAATATCAAGGGATGGAAATTTAGTACAGTAGGAATAACTAAGAAAGTGTGACATAATGTAACATTGCAAATCTTCATTTTTCCAAAACATTTTCACATGGTCTGCCATCAGTGACTCATGTCCTTTAGGAAGTTGGGTTGATGCGATGAAAGTAAATAAAAAATCTTTATTAGATAAAATGTGTTAAAATTGTTAAATAAGTTTCATATTATAATGCCATATTCACTGGTGATTGACATGCATGCCTTGTTCTCCCTCTGCCCCTTCCCCCCCCCCTTCCTCCTCTCCTTCAAATAATGGCTTGATCTAAGACTGTAAAAGGGAGTGAAGGAACATTAAATCTTTCAATGAAGTGTGTATCATAGTTCAATTTCCAGTCAGTTATATTCAGTGTTTTTTCCTCAGACAACACCTACTGTACCCTTTAAAAAAGGCTGGATCAAACACGGGGAAAGTGTTGAAAAGTGAAATGTGCTTTTGTGGGATGTGCATCTTTGCCATTTGCAATCTTGGCAATAATTATGAATCTTTTGATATGTCACAGTTTTATGGATTCTAGGCTGCATATATTACACTTTTTTGAGTTAGCTGTATAAACAACTTGCCCATAATTGGTATCAGTAATGTGTGCTTTTGCTAAACGCCTTCATGAGTTGCAGTCTGTTCGTGACGTGGGGATTTGACATGAAACGGCTCACAAATTGAATTTAAAGTTGGTACTGTTTACTTAGTTTCTATTGGACGATGACGAGGTCCAAGAAGAAGAAGAAGGCCATTAATTTGTTTGATTTCTGTGTAGTTGTTGGCATTGGCCCTTAACAACTGCAAACTTAAGTATATTTTTAATGGTTGTCAGGATGTTGCAAATGTTTGCAATCTGAATATAAATGAAAAGCTGGAAATTTATGTAACTCATTTTCAGTTTATAATTCATGAAAGCTCTTCCAACAGTTGCTATAATGGGACATTTACCTCGTATATCTCTGTGCTATAGACACTAAACATTCATGGTTTATTTTCAGTTCTCTGCACAAGTAAACCAGGAAACCAATTGGCACTGGGAAATCCTCAAATATATGAACATACAGTATGAAGTATATATTCGGGCCAATTCTTCTCCATACTTTCATGGCACGCTTTACGTTTCTCTGTACTGTCATATCATGCTTCAAAGCACTTGTACTGAGAGAGTGAACAGTATGAATATATCCTGTTTGTGTAAGATAAAGGATAGGAACTGTTCATACTGCCAGTAGAAGTGCTTTGAAGCATGACAGGAGAGGCGAGTAGAGAGCGGTATTATGTTAGCATTAGGAAATTGATTGAACTGGCTGAATGCTGTTTTACGATTTTATATCATTTATTGTTTCTTTTGTACCCTGATCAGGAGATGAACTCAACACTTTCAGTTTTTCGACCAGGATTGGAAGGGGTTCCCTGGATAAAGGTGCACCCTCCCCTCACCTCAACATGTCCATGGGTCAGTCTTGGGCCTTTTACAACTTTGTCGGAGGTGGAGAAATGGGTTCGTCTTTCCCCACGACGGTGCACAATCCAAACAAAGCAATACTGACCATTGAAGCACGGACAACCAAGGTAGAGTATAGCACGAGGCTTTCATGTTTGTTCTCTTCACCATATAATAGTACAATGTCATTCAATAAAGACAAATGTGATGATATCGAGGTAAATATGTAACTCCCGAATTATGTGTTCTTCTGGATAGTGAAAATATGTGACAATAATTCATACATGTGTTTGTAATTGCTTTTGTAGCAAAAAATAATTTGAGTTATTTTTTAATGACTTCATGCTCTGATTCTACAAGCAAATACAATTGTTTGCAAGAATAGAAAACACAGATCGCCTCAGGAATATTTCACAAACCTTTTCGTATTAACCAGTTCAGTTATCCAGCCTTTTCCCTGTTTAGCCTTTTCTATCTGAGGGGGGGAGGGGGGGTGGGGCTTGCAGAGGGTCCCGGTTTAATAGAACCCATAGTGGGCTACCTTGTGTACCATGGAACCAATAACCACACCCCATTTTCCACTGAAGCAAGCCCAGACAGCCGCAGAGAATTAATAGTAGAAAACTTGAAATTTTGTTCTGATTCATTTGAGTTTGTCAAATTGTCACAATGTCTCCGTGCATGTTTTCTCGATTCAAGATCCTTGTGGTCAACAAGATGGCCTGCGAGCTCTTCGGTCTGACGTCCGAGGAACTGACCGGGATGAAGATGACAAACCTTCTATCCATCAAGGACCGCGAGATGCCAGACGTCCTGCAAGAGCATCACCTAGATACCAGCGGCAGGGTAGTCATCGTTTCCGGTAAAGTGGTAAGCTGGACACCCCCACGATGCGATTGTCGGACTCGTGAAATGTATTTTATTCTAGCTACTTAAGAATTATAATCAGGTCTGCCAAATCCCGAACACTGGTTCTTGCGCGTCAGCAATAAGCATGTGACTCCAGTGCACTTGGCACCAGATTTAACTTGAATCTGTATCACCACAACAGAGTACAGTACATTCCATCAGGACTCGAGTTGAAGATCGAGAGGGTACCAAGGCAGTTTTCCAACATATGAAATGACACCAAGGCATCATTCTTTTGTCAAAGTGAAGAGAAAACCATGTTCAGAAATAGCAGAAATCTGAAACGATTCTTGAAAACCGTCCGTGAAACCACACGCCAAAAGCGTTAGGTGTTCAAAGTGCGTATCGCTGGCCAATTTTAGACAACATGTGAGGCCTGATTTAGTGTGATATTAATGAAGTTTAACTAATGATAAAAAAACATATAAGTATTCATGTCTAGGACAACTTGAGCAAAGGGACATCCTGGTGCATGTTTTGGGTAACTCAGGCCCTGGGTTCCATAGTACTACTACTACTGGTGGTTACTACATATGGTCCCTTGCTTCTCATCTACTAAGTGCGCAGTCTTTCAGCTGTGTTATGTAGTGTTATCTATTGATGACAAGAAAGCTTTCAGCTGGAACCTTATATGCAAATTATGATAGGCCTGTACGTTAGATACATCTGTTGCGAAGCTGCTTAACATTGAGAAATGTTGATTATTTCGTTTTGAAGCAGAATTAATCTCGCTGAAAAGTAAAATGTTTTTTTTTGTCCAAGTTATTAAATATTTATTGTGGCAAAAATAGGAAAAAAAAGGGAAAAGAATAGTAGGAATTATCAAACTATTTATCTATCTTGCAAGTACCTTAGGCTTGAAAGTATAAAGTTGTAAACATTTAAAAAATTAATGGATTGGACAATTAACTGTTGTCCTGGATATTATTAAGTATCTGTCGCATTACTACAAGCAATAGGCTAATAATACACAAACATGTACACAAATATTTGTACAGGGAATGGAATTAATATGTCACATGGCAACTAGTTGTTCATAGCCTGTCAATGGTTACTAACAAGGTTAGTACAATTGTATGAATTTGAACATGATTTAATACAATACGTACGTCACGAAAACTGATTTTTCTGTTAGAACCGGCTTTAAAATAAAACAAACCGACCGGCTTTTACTCCGACCAAAACCGTGCAGCCTTATTTTGAACATGACTCACATAGACACAGTTCATAAAATAATGAAAATTTGATCGTCTATAAATGCACTTTAATTACAAAATGAAGAGAAATTAACTAACTTTATCCGAACGGTACCTATTGATGTATTGCTCCTGTGTTTTCTTGGGAAACATATACATCACAGCTTGTATGTCTATTTTCTATTTTATTTTTTTATCTTCTCCTTGCAGTTTGAAGTATTGGACTCTGGTGGCTTGGTGATCCCTGTATCATTGTGGATGAAGAAAGTGACAGATGAAGCCAACCCAAAATGTTTAGTGGTGATGGAACCAGTCGAAAGAACCACCGCCAGAATAATATTTGACCCTAAGGTACTTTAAATAGCAAAATTGGTCTCAGTGTACACAGTCAGTGTGATTTCTACATACAGACTCAGTCTGATTTCTACGAACAGACTCAGTCTGATTTCTACGTATTGAATCAGTCTGTTCCCTACTTACAGACTCATTCTGATCTTTACGTACAGACTCATTCTGATCTCTACGTACAGACTCAGTCTGATTTCTACGTGAGGACTCAGTCTGATCTCTATGTACGGACTCAGTCTGATCTCTACGTACAGACTCAGTCTGGTCTCTACGTACATACTCAGTCTGATTTCTATGTACTGAATCAGTCTGATTTCTATTTACAGACTCAGTCTGATCTCAGTGTACAGACTCAGTCTGGTCTCTACATACTCAGTCTGATTTCTATGTACAGACTCAGTCTGATCTCTATGTATTATTCCACATTTACTTTGCTTCCTAAGATTCAAGGAGGAGGACGGTCCAGTTGACAGGTGGTAACCGGCCAGTGAGGGTGTACACTGCTTAACAGGTTACCAACTCAGCAGTCAAAAATAAAAGTGTGATGCAAATTTACCTTGATCACCTTTCAGAAGTACAGCAGTTAAAATGTTTTACCCATTTTTGTTGACAGGGGACTATTTATCAAGTGGACAGACAGATGGCAACACTCTACGGCTACGAGGATGAACAGTCCCTGGAGGGAATGTCTCTGCAACAGCTCATTCCATCCATCACTTTACCATCAAGCCAGGGTGAAATGCCTCAGGTTTGTGAACAAATTGTAAAAAAAATTGAAATTAATATCAGCTCTGAACTGAAGATGACTGAAGGAAATATAATACAACTTTAGGCAATCCTAACATCTTGATCAAATCAAAGATAAAAATTGATGATTTCAGTTAAATGTTTTTTTCTCAGTTTCAGTTAAATGTTAAATCTTATTTTCTCTCATAAATTCAAGGTTTTTTTTCTTCACCAACTATTCTGCCAAATATTTCATTTTGATTAAATATGAAGGAATCCGTTTATAATAATGTTATCCTAGGAAGATGACTGAAGGTATATAATACAAATTTAGGCAATCCTAACATCATGAACAAATCAAAGATAAAAATTGATGATTTCAGTCAAATGTTTTAATCTTATTTGCTCTTGTAAATTCAAGGTTTTTTCTTCACCAACTATTCTGCCGAATATTTCATGTTGATTAAATTTGAAAGGATTCCATTTATAATAATGTTAGCCTAGGCTTAAGCCTAACCTGTAGTTATTTAAGCCTAGGGTAATATATAATATCTTATCTTATATCTTATCTTGATTTTTATAATATCTTATCTTAATATATTATATAATATCTTATCAACTTTTAAGGTTTGTTTTTACTCTAAAAGGGGGGTGCTGGGAGGGTGGTGGACGGAGGGAGGCAAGATTGGAACACCACTGGCATCTCTTATTAATTTATAGAATCAATCGGGAAGTAGCATGTGATGCTTCTGCCGATGAAAGCTGATAAATACATTGTTATAGTTGTAGCTACTAAGAGCAGGAATGTTCCTTTCCAGGAAAGTAACTGCATAGCAATATCTATTTCAACACGTGGTCCGTGATTTACAGGACAGCTTGCTAACCTTTCCATCAGAAACGAGGTAAATTCTTGTTTTTAAATTGCCTTGAGTGGTTTGTGAAAAAATCAAGTAAAAATGTTTCCTTTTAAACCTCTTAGTTAAATTTGCTGTAAACTTTGGCTGAAAAGGTTGTCAAACAACTGCAGAAAAGAAGAAGAAAAAAAATGATTGGATTTGAAATGTTTCCTTTTGGGAATGCATCAGAGTTGTAAGGAGTCACATATTTATTAGGTCGAGTTGAATGATTTGAGGCCGCGGAGCGCAATGGCGCGTCCACGGTATCAATTTCACAATTTTAGCAATATGCTTACAAGAATCGACTGGCTGAACTCAGGTTCCCCCCGGTATTTAACTGAATTACAACACACATCAGTTTACTGTACAGGATTCTGAGAGCAGCCCAATATATATAGATATCATGCCACTTCTTTGACTGACAATTGTTAACCAACCTTACAAGTTTTGTGCTACTTGCAGAAAAATGCCAATGCCTTTTTCTTCTCCTGGTAAACAACAATTTTACACTGGGCATTTAGCCAGTAAATAATAGCCCAACTTATCTCTATGAGGGAAAAAGTTAACAAATCTGTTTGAGTCAACTTGTGAAATTTTGGAATTCAGGCAATTCAAGGCATAATCCAGTACATCACAGGACTGTAATATTGGTCAGGGCGATTTGGAGACATAGAACATCACTGGACTGTAATATTGGTAATAGCAAATAGGTGACATTGAACATCACTGGACTGTTATATTGGTCAGGGCGATTTGGAGACATAGAACATCACTGGACTGTAATATTGGTCAGGGCAATAAGGAGACAGAGAACATCACTGGACTGTAATATTGGTCAGGGCGATTTGGAGACATAGAACATCACAGGACTGTAATATTGGTCATGACAATAGGGAGACATAGAACATCACAGGACTGTAACATTGATCATGGCAATTTGGAGACATAGAACATCACAGGACTTAATATTGGTCAGGGCAATTTGGAGACATAGAACATCACAGGACTTAATATTGGTCAGGGCAATAAGGAGACATAGAACATCACAGGACTGTAATATTGGTCAGGGCAATAAGGAGACATGGAACATCACAGGACTGTAATATTGGTCAGGGCAATAAGGAGACATGGAACATCACAGGACTGTAATATTGGTCTTGGCAACTAAATGTTGGTGGTTGCAATGTGGCCTTCCACCATGGCATGTATAGAAATATAGAGCACTACAAGCAAATCCTATTACCCAGGCCACAATATTTAATTACTGGCTAAATGCAAGTAGGTTCGATTCTTCATTTTGCGAGTAGAAAGAATGGCACTGGTATTTTACTGCCAGTAGACATTAAAACCATAATCACATTATAACTAGTGTAATGATTGTAGGTTACAAGTTTGCATGATTTCTGTACCTAACATGAGTATACTGTTTAACTATCAGCGAATATGATTGAGTTGCTCTCTATAGCCTGTGTGGGAGTCGATGTTTGATGTAATTCAGAAAGCTGCCAATGGTAACTTCATTTTTAGCCAGTAGAATTTTTGTAAGCCATTACAATTTTTGCTAGCAAATGGCTAAATTTGTGAAAGTCGTAGGCCTGGCTCTATAATACATGGACCTGTTGCTTACTTAACAATGTTCCGTAGTTAATCCGTCTCCCGGTTTTTTCTCTCCTTTGTTCGTATGTATGTATGTTTCCTTTAGGCGGTTAAGAAACAGCAGCTGACAGGTAAAACCAAAGAAGGATATCTATTTCCCTTGAGCATACATATCAAAGTTATATCCATGAAAGAGACTAGTGAAGACAGTGCCTTTGTGGAAGATACAGGTAACTTTCTTCTTTTTTTTTCTTTTTTTTCTAATTTTTGCTAATGGCAAGGTTGGGCTGTCTTAATTTTAGATCATTCTTTAACCAGCCTTTATTATTCATGATCACGTGTACAACACAGATCAAAACACGCCTGGAAAACCTGCGTTTCTGGGAACCATTTTCACTGGGACAAAATGTTTTCACATATTTTATCACATTCGTCTCTGAAACAGATAAAAGTGTCTGGATTTTGCTCCTACATGCGTTAATTGTGAACATGTGTGTTTCTACCTGTGGCCAACCAGAGACAAACTATATATGGAAGACTTATAGACAATACAAATACATCTTGGGAAAGTTCAATGTCACAGAATACCCTGCTATATATAGTTTGCACATTTCTACATATAGCTGATATCTTGCCACAGATTGCTGTGTGCGACTGTCTTCTTGGGTTTCCTCACCTTTATTGTCATTCTAGGAGAAACCTGTTGGTAGTGTGTAACGGTGTGTCAAAATCACATTTTTTTTTTCACACAAATTCCCTGGTGGTTTCCTCTAGTGTATATGGAAGCTGTGACACAAGTTCTTTTGTACGAGGATACGTGTTAACGCATCAAAAATTAATTTACGTTGGATTTATTAGTTTAAGTCGTAGAAAGTAGAGACCACAACTGGCTTTTATGTCTGTGTTTACTTAAGCGATGGTGTTTAATGAAATCTTGGACATCACACTAGACGTGACCCACTGACCGACTGGCCATTGCAATCTCTCCCTTCATGTATACACTCAAGGAGTGATCTTGAAACGACTCTTTTAAATCTGGAGTACTCCGAGATGAAGTACTCGATAAAGTACTTGGGGAGTAAGATTCAGAGCCTGTGGTTTGATTTTATCACTGCTTCGTATTTGTTATCACAAGCATGTAATGAGAGACCTTAGCCTTTGGAAGGCTTGTAAAGGTTTTCAACAGAGTATCTTGAGAGAAGTGTGTGCTAATTATGTCAGTAATAGAAACAGTGATTTCGAACTAAAAACTGATGACGGTGTGAACAGAATCAAACATTCCTTGAATTCCTCTGCTGAAATGTACACGTCTTGCTGCAGGTACTAAGGTCATTACAGACAGACAAACAGTGGTACCGTTATAGTCTGTACATCATGAGGGACAGTTTCGGGAATGATGAAGTTAAGAAATATCTATTTCATTTCTACAAGATTTGCTAAATGTAAAGTTTGTGTTATTGATGAGAGCTAATGGGACTGCCATCTTTTCCAGTGTGTGTCGTCATGGTGCCAACCATGTGGTGGGAAAAGTGGGGGGGGGGGGGGTTCCTCAGACCTCTCTACATGGAAGCTGGCTTCAATAACCCCGGGGCAACACCTCCTCCCTTTATAAAATACTGTATCCTCTGCTTGGTGGGCATGTCCTTAAAAATAACAAAATCTCGACATATTCCGATAGCTATTGAGTATTACCTGTACTTCAATGGAATCTCCATCATGTATCAAGTTTTGATTGGTGACAGTTGGGTTTATTCTTACTTTATTTAAAGACTAACTTGTATCCTCATTCAGCCGTGATTTGTACCCCAATCACGGTGTACATACTGAGTAGCAGTCCAGGAACCGGCAGATAGGGTCAGCAGTAGTTTTCCCAAGCATGCAGTAGCCTCTCTTCCCATCCTCGTATTTCATTTTCACTTGAAGATTGGCTGTTGTTGCGTGGAATTCTGTCAACAAAAGTCAAACATATTCTTTTTGCAAAGGGAACGTTTGTTTCTTCAGACATGGACATCCCTCTCATGCATCTACCCTGTCGTCTCAACTTTGTTGTCCTTGTTGAGATAGCTATTAAAGGTCAGGTATTGATGGGTAAAATAGTTACCCATCCCTTCCTCCCTCCCTCCCTCCATCCTCCCAACCCCAACCCAAAAGAGATAACAATTCATAGAACTTAATCTGCAGAAATAACATTAGCTGCTACATCGTTGACATGCATATTTCTCTTTCAGATTTCAATCTTTCAACCAAAGTTCACAGCCGAACACCTGACTTGTTAAGCTCTATATCAGACACCCAGCAATCGGGTAAGTATACATATGAATATATAAAGCCTGTGACAAACTTGTGTTTAATAGTGATAAGACTTTTTAGTGTTCATAAAGATTTGCATATTTGCAATGTGCACTACAAGTCTAGAGAAACTTTGTGGAGCTCTTTAATGCAGCTGTTTGCATTTTATACTTCCATTACGAAAATACACAAGAATAAGAAAAAAAAATGTCTGTTTGGTTGTACTGTTATTGCAGATGTTTGTAAGTTCCAAACAGATGCATTCCTCAGTCAAGATAAGGAAGAAAAGTAAACCACTTAGCTTTGCCTGACAATGCTTTTATCACAGTTACATCCAAATCTGTCCTACTTTGCCAAATGGAATCGATTTGAATCTCTTTGGCTTAGAAAAAAAGACACTTCATAGCAACTTGATAGCATTTTGCAGAGCCTCTGATATAGGATGTGTTTGTAGTTGATAAGTAAATTTATTCTTCAAACTCGGATGAAAACCCAGAAACCTATCTTAATGGAGCTTAAGAACATGTTCATGTTTGCTAAGGGCTTCCTTTTTTGTGTGTGAGTGTGTGTATGGCTGTATAACACATTTTTTTTTTATAAATAAGATAAAATTCTGCATGCTTCTTCTGCAAGCTACTTTAGGGTAACAGTAGGTTCATCATTCTTGGTATGTAAATTAATCGATTGTCTCTTACAACTAAACTTTTGGGTTTTCTTTGCTCTGTCAAAATAAGTTTTAACATTTTTTCCATTATTGATTTACTTGTATTCACAGAGAGCGTAATTTTTAATGAAATCCATTCTCTGATGCTTTCTGGGTTTCATTGAATGAAACTGTACTTTTTGTCACTGCATGGTTACATCGTAGGGCAAGGTACTGTTTTGACTGACCCATGTCCTTCCTCCTCCTCCCCCCCCCTAACAAAGCAGTAGTTACCTAGGGATTGCCACCCATCAAGGGCTGGATAGCTAAGATCGGAGGACTTGGAAATTCCGACGTCAATTGTTTTGAATCCCGTTCTAGCCAAGATTTAATCCTAAGTTTCACTCTTTCAAACTTTTCACAGTCACATTGCTGATGTTCAATTTATGTAATTAAATTTTCGGTACTGTACAACTTAATTTGCATGATGGTGGCGCTGGTGATGATGATGATGGTGGTGGTGGTGGTTTCTAAAAAGACTTGTTGGAATGTCCCAATCATAGCAATTACACCTTCTACTTCATTTAACTTCCACT
>JAAAKB020231564.1:0-11380 GCA_010014835.2 Apostichopus leukothele | reverse complement strand
TCCCGAAGGTGGATAGTCTTTGGTGAAAATACTCGGAACAGCTGATCTGATCAAAAGAGCGAAACGTCAATACACAGTAGTATTACAGACAGTTTTGTAGTCTGTTAGTTCTACAAGGCTTCGACTACGAGAACGAGGTAAGAGAAAAAAGACACGTTTTGCTTAATTTGCGCTCAACTTCTAAGGCTTTTATTTTTGACAACTAGAAAATCCATTTTAGTTGTCAGCTTGACACATACAATGTTCTGTCAGAATCACAAAGCCTATTGTAGACACCTTGGAATTGGATTGTAGTACTGACAGACGTGGTATCAATGTATATGTTGTGTTATCTTTTAAGTTTTAAATGTCCAGTCAAAACATATGCACTGTGTATAGAGCTTTGTGCGTACTTAATGCATTGATAACCCAGCAACCATAGGTAAAAGAATTGTTTTAAGGATCGAGGACTTAGTTTCTGTGACAGTTGCCCCATGTTCACATGGTATTGTGTAGAACCTGGGGCCACTTGAGTGTATAACCAGGTCAATCCCTGATATATTATTTAAGTTTGTTTTATTTGGAGGGGAATTGTGAGCTTTAACATTGTACATGAAAGTGGTGTTACATGGGTGTGGGGGTAGGAGGGGGAGGGAGAGGATAGAGCTATATTACCCCAAGTGTTCCCTGTACATCTCCTGTCTTTCCACTTCCCTTGCTCTGTATTCCTCTTCCTCTTTCCTACTGTATATTAACCTTTCAAAACCATGGTTATTTCACTACAGCCTGCAGGTGGGCAAAGTGTACAGTTACATTGGCTGTGTGGAAATTGCCCATGGTCCGCATGGTTTTGAAAACCCTAAATTAATAATGCAGCTTGCAGGTATATATCTTTCAAGACAAACATGAAATATGTATACTTTGGAGGGAATTTAGATTTCATGTCCAACTTTTGATACGTACGTTTCTTAATTGTGTTATATTTCCCAAGTAAAGTAGTAACATAAAAAATAAAAAAATGGATACTGAGCTTATACAAAGCACACAGAAGAAACTTTGTAGACAACTAGTTGCAGACTAAAAGCCAATCAATTTCCTAGATAGTTTTGGTTGGTTTAGTTGGTTAGTTTTGAGTAACTGATTATTTTCACCCTTGACTCTATCAGAATTCATTCCTAAATGCTCCTCCTCTATACTTAAATCTTACTAGCTCTCATAAACATGCTACAGTAGTACATACATTATATATACTGCAGTACATACTGTAGCTAATTCTGCGGCCATCTTGTAAGCATATATATACTGTATATATGCTTGTCACTGACTTTATGCTGAAGTGAGGTTATTATTAACTGCATAACAGGAAGTAGCTGGTTATTGGAGTCAATTTGGATAGTTGGAACTAATTGCCAAATAAATTTAGCCTTGAACGAACATTACAAGTGATTTCAGTGATGGTACTGCATTGAAGGACGACATATTTGCATCACTTGTACTAATGAAATATTGAAAGACCAATTTCCTGTAATCCTGTGAGAGTAAAAGGTCTGTTAACTTTATCGGCCTATTTTTCTTGATCTCAGGGTCAGTAACTCATCAGAGGAGGTACGTCACACAGTCCAAACAATGGAAGACAACTGCACGGCCAGTACAACCATCAAGAGCGTGCACAATTTTCGTTGTGTCGTAAAGAGTGGAAGGCTGTTTCGCTCAGCGAGACAAGATAACATCACTGAAGAAGATTGTGCGATTTTAGAGAAGCTCAATTTGAAAACTGTGTTAGATTTAAGATCTGTCCAAGAATACCAAAAAGCACGGGGTGACAAGCTACTGGACCAAGATAGGGAAGTTCATCGTGTAATTTTCAGCAACGAAGAAGGTGATACAAAACCACAGTGGCCATTGGAAACGGAACTAATTCATAAACCCAAGTGTGGTGACACTCCAAGAAGGAGATATATAATTAATTATATTGGCTTCCATTTAATAGTACCAATGTTGAAGAGATTATCAATCTTACAAGGGTTTAAACTATTTCTGTTTCTAGTAGTAGATGCCATCTTCGGTAGTAAATACGCGACGCAATACTTTTCAAAAACTTTGATCAACCCTGCTGGACTCGCTTCTTCTTACAAAGATATGTTAGATCTGAGCGGAAAGCAGATAGCCACCAGTAAGTTCATTGACATCTTTTACTTCCAGCAAATAAAGGATGCAAATATGATTAAATTTGTAAACATTTCCTGAGAGTTGGCAGCTATAAGATGCCACAAAGTAGTGTCACTTTCATATAATATAATACTTGCAGGCTAGGAAAACTTAACAACAGGAATGTGAAAGATGGATGAATCATTATGGTTGCTAACTTCAGCACAGTGATCAAAATAAGGATAAAATGGCACTGTGGCAATTGAAATAGCTTTGCCTAATAAATCGGAGGAATGTAGGTACAGAAATGACAGAAAATATTTGCTAAAGATCTATGAGATCATTCCAAACACTGTTAGTCTACATCTACAATTTTTGCAGCAGCTGTTTCTGACAAAACAAATTTACTTGCGTTTGGGACAACTTTTGAGCCTAGTCAGATTGCTATTGAAACTCCTAATGATAAAGAAAATTATTAGAGCGCTTTTGGCAAGTTGATAAAAGGGGCACAGCAGTTATGTCTGTCGTTAATGGATGTTTCTTCAGGGGGCATTACTGCAATTTAATGTTAGTGATGTTGGTTAATTATAGCCCTGCTGTAGACAGAGCATCCCTAATAACAAAAAACTATACCTTCATATTAACTGATATATGGCAGGGAACCTTACAATAAACTACATCGTGGAATTGCAGTAATTGGAGTATGTTTTCTCTCAACAGGTCTTCGACTACTGACTCAGCCAGAGGTTTTACCAGCCTTAGTCAACTGTGCGATTGGGAAGGACAGGACTGGGTTACTGATAGCTTTGGTTCAATCGGTTTTGGGTCATTCTGATGATTACATTGCGGATGATTATGCCTTGTCTGAGGTCAGTATCGATAAAGTTCAAAAACTTATGCTTACTTTCAAGATGAAGAAAATCAGAGAGCTGATCTACTTAACCACTCCCCTTTACATGTTCTCTACATGGCTACCCCTCCCATTCCCCTTTATTCCACTCAACCCTAGCTCCCTTCCCCTAGACCTCTTCACAGCAATATAAACAAAGTTCATTGTCCGTTTATACAAATTGGCAGGACTACAATAAATTGCTCTAGAATTTTTTTTTTCCATCATTGCACGATCTTTACATACATGTATATGTACATGCCAGGCAAGCTCAAACAACTTTCGAGGTAATTACGTAGCTTTGCTGGTAGGGAAATCTATCCCAGTGTTGCTTACATTGATTTGTGAGTTTTTGTGAAGTTTATTTCAAGCGTATTGTTCAGGTTGCTGGTATCTGCAGCAATATAGACTTTGTACATGTACTGTGCTATTTGCAGAAAGATGGTACAGAATTAGGCTTAGCTCAAGATAGTTTCACTTTTTACAGAGTCTGGCTGTTTGATGAATTGAATTTACCATTGTTTTCATCAATCCTTCTTCCATTCCCCCTCCTTCCCTCCCTCACCCCCCCACCCCAAACCCCACCCCACTTATTCACTGTATGTCCTTATACTAGTTATTTATCTTCCTGTGTGTACTGTTACTATGGGAATAGGAACAATAAATGATTTTTTTTTCAATTAGAAGTAATTTGGCATTGCTTTCTAATCTTCTCAGATGAACTTTTGAATTCTTCACTTACTCTTGACTTGTTCATCTCTTATTGGTTAATCTTGACAAACTTAATGGGTTAATACAGATGTATTTATATGCCTATCATATGTGCCATTTTACTCTCCTTGTTAACAGGCAGGTTTAAAGGAGGTTAAAGGGAAGGTAATGCAGAATATTTCAGCTGGATATAATTGGTCGATGGATGAATCTTTTGCTGAGGCCAAGAAAGAAACCATGATAGAAATCTTAAGCTACTTGAGAAATAAGTAAGTTGTTTCTAAGATATGTAGGAGTTACGCACAAATTCAGATATGGAATTGATCTGTATTAGAGGATAGATTAATCTGTATTAGAGGATAAAGTTGGGAAAATAGTGCTTGTAAACTGAAAAATTGTAACCTATGAGTTGCTTGTATTCCTTATTTTAATTTTGGTAACAAGCTCATGGAAACAACAAATACATTTTGGGTGGTGGAGAGGGGAGAAGAGGGACCAGGAAGAGGGGGGAATTCCAAAAGCTTAAACAAATTAAACTGACATTGAATAACTGTCTGTCGTTGAAACGTTTTATTTTTTCTTTTGCTATGGAATCCCAGAAAATGTCCTTACTAAAGTGCATCTTGTAGTTGAGATAGTCAATATCATGTCTGTAACATTTCACACAGGATAAATTTAATCCACATATCATCAACTGATGTATTAAAGTTAAATTGCTCTGTTGTTCACACTTTGAAATTGAACTTTGTATCACCCCCCTAATATGGCTGTACATTTATCGATGCCACCACTGCCAATATTAGTTCTTTGAGATGTTGGGCTGAATTTACTCTTTAGATGGATCCATATGACCTCGAGGTCATAATAATCTTGTTTTGACATCTTTTATCTCTGCTATTTATACTGATAATAGAGGATGGTCCTTGATGCTGGATCAAGGATTGTTAGTTCTCTCCTTTATCGCCAACACATGTACACAACACAGCTCAGGCTATCGATAGTGATAAAAACTGCATACTGTGTAGTGTGTACTGCATACATGTGCTATGTAAAATAGAAACACTGTTGACCAGTCAACACTGTATTAAAACAATGTCCCTACAGATCCCTATCAACTGTCTTTGTTAACATGTAGGTCTTATAGTTGTTTGCTCTTCACCAGTTGCTCTAAGGCTTGGGTATATATTGGATGTTGGGCTTAAGGGAAGAGGGGGGGGGGGGGGGTTAGGTGCAACACACCTGACCTTACATCTTACTAGATTCTCAGTGATCTGAGTTGCCATAGATACATTGGCATCTGACCAATAAGCCATAGATGCATATAAGAGTTGAGAAAATGGTTGAAAGATGTTGTACAGTACGGAGTGAATGTTGCCAATTGGTTGTGTTCTTTAGCCCTGGTTTATTTGTTTAGAACTAGTGTATCATTGCTCCTTACTGTGTGAAGAATGCATTAATACTGTTTGTTGTTAACAGATCTATTAACATGTGTGTACATTGTGTATGATAGGATTGACATTGAACAATAGAGAGGATTGATAATGTAGATAAAAACCTTGATACTAAAAGTAGCTACCATTGGTGTCAACCAATGGTCGCCTAGCAACAATTCATCTCGACAGATTCATTCCAAGGGAGGCCAGGAGGGTGAATATTAATCAATGGTTAAAATGATCAGGTTAATGAGTACAGCACCTATCATCATTATTTGTTTTGTATAGTACTTCTTTGGTCTAAGAGAAAAATGGGAGTTGGGAGGGGGGGGGGGTGAGAAATATCATCATGAAATATTTAGTCCTGCCATTGAACACAAGTTGGAATTATCTGGCCAAATACACAGAATGTTGTCTTTCTGGTTATGGTAATGGTAGAAATTTCCAGCTTTTGTAATTAATTACAGCTGTACATTAAAATATAGACTTCAGAATACCCAGATCTATTAATTAATAATAGTTAATAAAAAAAAGTTAATAATTATCTGGTATATCTGACATCGCAAACTGCCAATCAAATTGGTAAATACTTCTATAGAACTGCAAAAATGCACAAAGTGGTTTTTGTACACAGGAATCATAAAGCATAGTATTTTATAACAGGAAGTCGAATGACCTTCAAACTGCTGTGCAAAATTTGAACACTAACTTTATATTCCCTGTAACGTCTGAGTATGCACAGGCTTATCTCTGATCATCACCTAGCAACTGAAAGAAGACTATTATTAACTAATCGATAAACTGAACTTGTCATGCTGTTTATTCATGATCACAGTAAATTGATTAATGCATTGTGAATGTAGCTATGTGTATACATAACAGTGCTGATCAATATCAACCAGACAACATCTCTGTTAATTATCTATGTGATTAAAATCTTTGTTAATATTACACATTGTTACAAAGAGTTTTACACAATGCAATATGAATTGCCATAATCAATTAAATGCAAATACTGGCCTATAAGCAAAAATAAATTCATACCATTGTCTCATATCATAATCATATCATATCATATCATATCATAATCATAAACACATTTTTCTGTCGGAAGGTTTGCTTGCTTTGCATCTTCAAGCAGATATTTGTGTTTAAGAAGAATTATCACCAAAACAATAGGACTTGCCTTTTACTTATATACTTGTATGAAGCCACATTAAAACACAATATCAAGTTTTCAACCAGATGATGATATGGCTTGATTTGTTTATGCTTCTTCATTTTTTTCATTGGTTTTCAGGTACGGATCTATCCCCAACTACTTAGAGAGCATTGGATTTGGCTCCCGTGATCAGGAAAAATTAAAGAAAAATTTAACAGAAGTGTGAGCACAGTTATAGCATGGAACCTACAGAATAGATTTAAAATTAATCATAAAATATTTATCTGCCAATTTTTTTTATGCAAGACTAGTGCTGGTATTGAGAGTCATAATGTGCTGATTTTTGTTTTGATATTTTTTCCCTTTTAACTTTGGTTCACATTTAGGAAAAACACAACAGACTAATCAAGAATTAGGGCATGGTCACTCTTCACTCTTACAAGCAGGGTTTTTATCAGAATTCTTTAATTCAAGCAGTGGCTTGAAAAGCATGCATGTCATCATCATAGATTGAGTTATGGTTTGACCTTTGACCTGACACTTCCATTGTTTGTTCACAACATGACTGTAATTGGTTACATTATTGAAAGCTTTGAAATATCTTTTCTTTAAAGGAATGTTAATTAGGGGTGTAAATGTTGAATACATGACCCTCCAAGTCCTGACATTATTATCAATGACATTTATGAATTCACTATATCACTGTAGGCAGAAGGTTAGACCTAGAGAAGTCCCAAAAAAAAAATATTTCAGTTCTCGGGTAATGTTTCTACAGATATTGTGGTTTTCAAGATATTAAGATATGCTAAATCTCTGGAGTGTTCCTTTAAGACTAAATTGATGATGAGGTTGGCTCCTCAGTGTAGCATATCATGTTAATGTTATTCCATTGTTTCATCAATTCTAATAAATCCACCAAAACATGGTCTTTTAGCATCAAATGTAAGAGTATATCATTGTCATATCAGGCCACCATTAAATAGTTTCCCATTGAGTGTTGTATCTGAGGAACTGACCTAATATCTGTGTATTAGTCTGTGCAGACCAGTCACTTTGACTGATGAACCTCAGCTGTTTAAACCGTCATGTCTCAAATCTCAAAAGTTGCACAGAAATACAACCTGGACGGATAACGGTGTTTATTAATAGTAAAAAAACGTTCCACGACAGTAACAAGGTGCAGGGTACATATTAGTAAAACCACTCCATGACAGTATCAAGTTACAGGGTATATATTTAAGTAAAACTGTTCCATGACAGTATCAAGTTACAGGGTACATATTAGTAAAACCACTCCATGACAGTATCAAGGTACAGGGTACATATTAGTAAAACCACTCCATGGCAGTATCAAGTTACAGGGTACATATTAGTAAACTGTTCCATGACAGTATCAAGTTACAGGGTACATATTAGTAAAACCACTCCATGACAGTATCAAGTTACAGGGTACATATTAGTAAAACCACTCCATGACAGTATCAAGTTACAGAGTACATATTAGTAAAACCACTCCATGACAGTATCAAGTTACAGGGTATATATTAATATTACTATTTTTGCTCCATTCATTGCTCGTTTGTCTAATTTAAGTGTCTGTCCATCTTTGTATCTTAATTTGTTCTAAGTTTGTTTTTATTTCAATCCCCCTCTGAAGAAGATCCTGCTAGGATCGACACATCAGGCCTTCTAATTTTTACACACAGTAACTAGATGTTTGCTTTCATGCAAAAGTAATTTGACCAGATAATACAAAGGTTTGGTTCCAAAGGTTGCTAATTTAGCTTACGGATGTCAAGATGGGTATTTTTGTACTACTTTGTATTGAAATCATCAAATTTCTAAACTTTAAACTCATTAAATTTGGGTAACCCATTCATGAACTGAGATGTTTGATGTATGACAAACTCAGTTATTACTAATTTAGTGGTGGCTGCTTCTTGAAATCAAGAGAAATGTTTGTTAAGATATATCAAAAATATCCTGGAAATTATAACTTCAGTACAGAAAGTTTGATAAGAAGTAAAGTCATAGATTGGAGGTGCTTTCAATATACCTCCTCACCTACCTGTCTCCACCCTACTTATGCACTTTCACCATCCAACTTATCTACAGATTTGGTCATATTTAGTATGTGCATTAGAAGACTAGAAACAGGTAAGAATCATCACTTATGAATTCCCAATCATTAAATCTTAGGTAGTTTAATATTTGGTATTAAATTTGGATTTTACTAACTTAAAATGTACATGTTGATACAGAGAATTTAGTTTTATAGACAGTATTGACATATATTTTTTTCTACACAGTGATGAGGAGAACTATAGTAAACTGCTGTTTATAAACTATAGTATGTAGTAACAATAGACTATAGTAAAACAGCTCTCAAACTGCGCTCCATGTTGTGAGGCACTTTTCACCGGAAGACAGGAACCTCAATGTTCATTGTATGTGAGAGACAGTTTAGGCCTCTCTCATTTTACCATTATAGATTGCAGGTCTGTGAATGGCATAACCAGCTAGCTCAGCCACATACCCCCCCCCCCCTTGTCATGCATCCCAATCCCCTCTATGCTTGAGGGGTACATGAATGTTTGCTTAAAATGGATGTTTCACATAATTCAGTGAGACAGACTGACAAGTCAAAGAAGGACATTTCCACTTTGAAAGATTGCCACTCATCAGGGTCACCATGGAATTTTTTTTTTATCGAGTATAGCATACAAATATCTATGCTATGTACAGTAGCATGATCACATTGCTACACAGATCCAATGGTAACAGCTTTGATTCACAAAATGTTAGCATTTTCACCTTTCTTCTAAAACTATGAATGTTAAATAGGCCACTTAGTATAAAAACAAAAATGACTAAAAAAGTGGTATTAATTCTAATTAAAGTGAAATTAACATGGCATATCTTAAATGAAGTTTTAACAAGGGGATAATTTATGATTACAAGTAATTACTGCTGAAAATTTGTCAAAATGGTAATAATGTTGGCAAAGAGTTTATGAATTACAGACATGTTTGAAAGTAAATCAAGAGATCAAATTTTGAAATTTTTGTAAGTTGTTGATATAGAATTAATATATATTTATATTTTTTAGAGAATTCTCTTTAAAATTTCTTCATTTTAGGAGTTACTAATGAAGCAAATTTTGTTTATATGTCGTATTTGTATAGTGTAGATTAAAAGTTAACAACAGAAATGAAAGATTTAACATCCTTACTGTTGTGCATTTAGGCATTATTGACAGTTAATTCTCACACTTCCTTACATGAATAGCTTTCCAACACAATAACAATGATAAATATAACTTTTATATGACACCTATTTTGTAGAAAATGTTAACCAGGATCGGCAGATATTTTATTATTCCAGATAGGACAAAACGTCCATTATTTTGTGATACTGTTTACTTTCAGTAAATTGGTGCAATGAGTCTTTATGTTTTTAATGTTAGCAATAACTTTACATTATTCAAATGTTCTTCCTTTTTGTTTGATTTTTTTCTAATTCATGAGGATTTGAAACTTGTTTCGTATATGACATTGTAAACCAAGAATATGGACAATTCATGGAAATTTAAGAATTAAATTAACTTTGTAAAAACATGATTTTCTGTCACCTTCAGAGGACCAAAGATAGCGGACATCAATCATGGCCTTTGTTATGTCTATAAATTTCCATCCATGTTTTATTTGCATGTATTTAACATAGTTAATAGCGAAAAAGTATTGCCCCCAAATGAAAATGCTGAAAAGAGCGCAAATGGTCAAATATGTAAAGTTACCAAATGTTGGATTTTCCTTGATATGTCTTTATAAAACAAGGAAATTGTTAGTTCTGACGAAGTTGTAATAAATACAGTGCATAAACACTCTCCACTCAGCGCTGAGCTGGCCATCCAAATACTCCCAATTTGAGCACAGATAGGGAACTTTTAATAGTAACAGCTCTTCAACCGTTCTGGATGTACATGAGCTTTAATGCTTTAAAACTCAC
This sequence comes from Apostichopus leukothele, assembly GCA_010014835.2. Classification (NCBI taxonomy): domain Eukaryota; kingdom Metazoa; phylum Echinodermata; class Holothuroidea; order Aspidochirotida; family Stichopodidae; genus Apostichopus; species Apostichopus leukothele. Next base: position 1,050 of record JAAAKB020231564.1, on the reverse strand, counting down.
CATGAAATTGCGAGGAACGCTTTAGATCCCTCCCCAAGGTCGTAACAAGTTTTCTTACTTCCTTCAGATAAAACGATGGTAACTTTACCCTTGACTGATGCAACATACATGAGTTCATTTCAGAGATATTTGTCTCTGTTGACTCTTCTCAAATTATTGTTGGTGTTTTAGCAATGCATAAATTTGGGGGCAATACAAATGACTGTTAGCCTTTTTTTTATGATAATGAAAGTCACTTTCTTATCAGATCTTTATGAAACTTTCCTTGAATCTTAATATTTCAAGTGTTAGGTTGAAAGACATTGTTTGCAGCTTTGCTAATACATGTGCAATTGATTTAAGTATATCTACAATAATTTTAATATGTTTATGGCTTGAATTTCTTCTTTCCTAAATAAGGTGCAAGTCGATATTTGTTTTCAATAATTAGTTTTTATGTCCTTTAAGTCTTTTAATTAGGATTATATTTATGTTAACATTATATTAATTCATATTTTAATAACAATATATTATACAATTACGTTAACATGAGACTTGCAATATTAAAAGATGTCCTCTTCTTTTGTTTTGTTAATGTGGCCTCCACCATAGCAATAGGGTTGTTTTATGGTTGCCTTCACATGACCTTTGACCTCACAAAAAACTGTAGTCCACAATATGCCCTTTTTTGAGGTGTTGCCTTTATACATCTAAGTCTCCATAGTTGGCCTTTAATAATCACTCTGTCTCACCAACATGGTTGCAGTAAACCTTGGACAAGGCATGAAAAAGAGTAAAAGGATGTGATCATTTAAAGGCATTGAAGACTCGCCCCAAACCGCGTGCGGCCATCATGCTTGCAAGTGACGTTTTGTTCGTGTCGCTACAAAATGCAGACAGTACAGTAATGAAACGTGATACATTATTATCTTTAGCTGGACCTGAGATGTCCATCGCTGTATTGTTTGAACACTGTGCTGTGGGTATTGACCGTAGCTGTATGTACTGACTGTACACTAGTGTCTAATTACCGATGGTAGCAAGCTGTGTGTGTGTATTTTCTGGGATCGA
>JAAAKB020231454.1:0-11380 GCA_010014835.2 Apostichopus leukothele | reverse complement strand
AAACAGTTTGGGGCGAGGGGCATCAGGAGTGCAAATAGTTTTAGCACACATTCTTCTCTCAGTCGTTTATAGTTTTCTTCAAGTAAACATTGGGAGCTTAATCTCGAGCAGTCAATTTTGTGTTTTTTTTTCTCTCTCAGCAAATGTCCGGCTTAGTCACCGATCACCTCTCGGGAGAGGTTGGCGTGGACATCCTCTGGAAGAGTGTTCCTCTCAGTGTTAACAAACAAACAGACGACTCTCTCACAGTGAGATGGAGAGATGAAAGTTTTAAGGAGCATGAAGATCAATTTGATACTGTGCTGTTTGCTATCGGTGAGTCGCACAATTCAGTTGTGGTGGCTGGTAACATCATTAACCTGTATGCGCATCAGTCACGAAACATTTGACGTAGTTAACAATATTCTATGTTAGCTGACAGACCCATGTTAGATATATGCTGTTACCCTGAGAGTTTGAGGGCTTTATCTGGAAGCAAGCTCTGATAAAATTTCCTCTCTAAGGTTTAAGTGCACGGCAGAGACCTGCCAACCTGCCTTACACAAAAATAGGCAGATAAAGGGGACAAAAATAAGGAAAAATTGAGCAAATTCAACTCAAAACAAGATAGTGATGTAAATATTTTTTTTCTTTTTGGAGTAATTATCATACTTATGTTAGCACTGTGAAATGCAATGGCATTAAAGCATTTTACATAAGGAGTATATTTTACCATGTCCCTATACAAGAAATATACAGACTGCTCATTTCTGCCAGGATATTAGCTAAATAAGACCCGGAGAGCGTGAGACTTCCTAAAGTCATAAAAATCTCAGTCAAATCGAAAGAGTTGGTAAATCTCACTTGGATTAACTACAGATGCTACCAAATATGTTTTAGCGACTACTTGCAGTTCCATCTGCCTAAATATAATCACACATTAGGCAGCTAGGTGTACTCTAGGGGGAAACTTACGAGGTACCCAAATGTTTTAGGGGGATGGGAGTGGGGGGGGGGACTATTTGCTACCACTGAGGTATCCATTTAATGGCATATAATAATTCCCTGCAGGCAGAGACCCTCAGACAAAAAACATTGGCCTTGGTAATACAGGCGTTCAATTGGCACCAAACGGAAAAATAGCTGGATTTGCAGAGCAGAGCTCCGTGTCTCATATTTATGCTATCGGAGATATCCTACAGGTGAGTACATGTAACAATTATGAAACGTTTTTACTATGGATAGTAACCATGGTTACGACTTCCAGAAGATTACCAGGAATTATGTATTTGAATTTTATTAACGTCAGTATCCTTGTTTCCGTGGTAGCGTTTGCTGTTTTAACGAATGAAAATCTTAATTTTGTTGTTGTCGGTTGTGCAAATTTACACGAGCTAACATATTACAAAGAGGGGTGGGAGGGGGAGAATGGTGAGGCATAACAACCAAGCGGAAAATTTTATGATGAGGTTTGTGGTTAAAAATATCAAAACAGAGGTTCATGGTTCAACAAGTTTTCAAAATGCTGCACCCTTCCTTTCATTTCTCTACCAAAGAGAAAGATTAAATATTTTTTTCTTTGAAAGCTTACTTAATATCAAGTAGATGTTTTTTTTTTTTCTGGCAAACAGTAAATTTAACTGCCGATCTGATAGAAATCTAACAATCACAAAATGCACATTGTCTTGAAAGCATTGAATTTCTGGTGGATATTATATGTTCCAAATCAGTGATTCTTGTGAGAATTAACAGCTCTTATGACCAGATTTCATTGTTCATAGGAGAATGAGTCTATTACTATAACCCTTTAGATGTGTGATTTTCAGGTCTTGGCCAATTTCAGCATGTACTTTTATGAAAAGCTACAAAAAGAGACCCTTCCCAACTATACAGTATTCCAACAAAGACATCGTCACCAACTAGATTTTTGGGCTGATTATCCAAGACAGAGATAATTAACTTCAAACTGTGGCATTAAAAAGATTTATATTTGGTTTGTTCACTCTGCTGTGGTGGCTTAATAGGGACAAAGGAAAGGAAAAAAAGTCAAAATTTTGTGATTTGGTGACACTTATTTTTTTCCCCTTATGTCCCTATTAAGTCATTGTACTCTGCTGTGTGATTTCTGTTTTCTTCTTTTGAACAGGGGGGCATAGAACTTACACCCGTAGCAATCAAAGCTGGAAAACTCTTAGCTTACAGAATCTTTGGAGCCAGTAAAAAATATTTTGACTACAGTAGCGTAAGTATCGAAACTCACAGAGTTTACTACGGTGGCATTTCTTAGTATTGTACAGCTTACCTTCCTGGTTAGGTAGCGCCGTACTCAATAACATATTTTCTTCCAAATAAAATGCATGCATTAAGTGGATTAAATGGAACAACTCAACAAAAATTCCTAGCACTACATAAAGGAGGAAAGATTTTGAAATTTTTTTGATATCATCACATGTATTTCATCACCATGTATGCCCTGGCATATGATTAAGAGTCTTATCATATAGAACTGATTGCACATGTAGAATCTATGGCAATATAGTCTAACCTTTTTCCCATTTTCATTTTGATGAGTTGTTTGTCTTTATGACATGGGAGAGGTTGTTAGTCAATCATATAGCACTATTGACTATTAAAAAGAGGTTCTAGTCAGTCTCAACATTTGACATGATCATTTTGAATGTATACTAGAGCTTATGAAACAGCATCCTCTACCCAATATTATGGTTATTAAATTGATACTGTTCCCATGGATATTTAATTGTCCTCATGTGCAGGTTCCTACCACAGTCTTCACCCCGTTAGAGTTCAGCTCAGTCGGACTTTCAGAAGAATCTGCAATCGAGAGGTTTGGTGAAGAGAATCTTGAGGTGAGGTGGAATTTAATAAAAAAAATTGTTTTTAAGTTTCTGGAAACTTTGCAGAATAGTAGAGTATTCAATTTAGTGTTTGTACAATAAGGATGCTTTCTAATAAATAATATGGACAAATATCCTATCTGGCCATGTAAAAAAATTATATCTTGTACATCTGTAATCCATATGCCCTTGCCCGCTCCTACCACCATCGTTGTCTCTTAAGCGTCGTGAAAATAACGCGTGTGAAACTGCTAATTGCTAAAATACATAGGTCGGCATGAATTAAACTAAATCCAGGTTATATAGACATTACAGACGATAGAGTAGCGTCTTATTCATGCTGTGACTCACCTCCCCCACCCTCGGGTGTGGCTCATAAATATTTCCATTATTGCAAAGACCCATGCTACTTTTATCGTTATAACTGTTGTTACGCATAGAATTCATAACTCCTGAATGAACAATATGTCACGGTCTGCTTGATAACTAACAGCAGTCGATACTCCATATGATTCAGATACTTGTTGGGCGGGCCTTGCAAATTTTGATTGAAGTTTTTTAGACTCGTTATAAAAACTGGCGAATTTTGTTCAGCTCAAAATTGTTAACGACAGATAACTCAATAAAAACAATGAATATTGATATAACAATTGCCTAGAACGGTGTCATTTTCACTGAACTTTTAGTGCAGTTAGCTGGAAAGGTGGAAGCTTAAATTTGGCAAACACGTACTGAGACTTTAACTTATATGCCGCAGGGGTTCAATAAAGTGTATCCGCAAAATGGGAGACGTAACATTAAAAGCAAAGAAGCTTTTCATAATAGTAATGGTATTCTTGTATGATACAGAATCTTTTGAAGTTAAAATTCCTTCTTTTCAAGGTTTACCATTCATTTTACACACCACTCGAGTTTACAGTTTCCTCAAGGCCAGCTTCCTCCTGCTACATAAAGGTTTGTGTGCCAAAGAGTATTTCTTTCTTTTCCATCGTGATCACCAACAATTGAGGGCTAGATACCTCAGTCGGTAATGCGCAGGACTTGTAACCTTGTTCCATTCACTATACTGAATATATTTGAAATATCAATGAATTGGAAAATCTGGAACAGTGTATGTATGTATGTATGCGTGTATGTATGTTTGCATTTATTTATATAAATAAATTATATTATATATATCCTCCCACATTTTGTGGTCGCTGATTATTATTATTATTATTATTATTATTATTATTATTATATACATATGCTATGTTATGTTATGTTATGCTGTGTTATTTGTTGTTATTTTATTTAATTATAGCATTAGGATGAAAGTTGTGCCACATTACAAATGACTCTATGTGGAGTGGATTACATGCTTCACATGTTATTTTATGTGCTGTGTTCCCTCCCTACAGACTTGTTGTACGAGTACAACAGTATGAGTATGAGTGCAAGAGTGGAATTCCCCTTGGTATGAGTACGAATTTGCTCCATTTAGTATTTTGTCTCAACTTCAAAAATGACTTCAGTGTCAAACTAATTATCAGGTTTTATGTACAAAAGTTTGCCCTTTTAACAGAGTGAAATCATGATAATATTTCAAGGTTGCCGGCTGCAGAAGAAAGACATTATTGATGTTTTATATCTTTCTCCCTTTATTTTATTTTCAGGCAATTTGTGAGAAGAAAGGAAAACAAGAGATATTAGGATTACATCTGACAGGACCTAATGCTGGAGAGATTATGCAGGGCTTCGCAGTAGCATTTCGGTATGGTGACTGAAGTTAATTGCATAATAACAAAACAAAGGGAAAATCTCTAGGTCAAAACCACTTCCTCATAGCATTTTGTATGACAAAGAGATGAATTTTCTTCAGTTGCTTGGATTTTTGTGAAAACATTTGGCAACAGCAAAGTGAATGATGTCATTGCTGTAATTAAAAGGTGGAACTGTTTTTGTTTTTCTCTATAATATTTTAACTTCTTTCTGTTTTGTCGTTTTGTGTTCCATAATGCAAAGAAGTTCCATTTGTTTTTCCAGTACGTGTTGAGGTTATTCTAATGTTTGCCCTCTGCAAAACAAGATTCGTTACAGATTCATGCTTTTACCACTGCCCCTGTCTGAACTTTTACAGATGGAGGGTGACACAGTGCCCTTCTTTTGTGCCCCTGAAACCTCTGAATCATGTCAATTACTCCTAATAGACTGCATGGTGTCAATTCGATGGAGACTAAGATATCAAAGTCTTGCTTTATAAACCACAAACATTGATCAAACACCGCTACTACATTGTGATGAAACTCAACTGATGTGATGTATCACGTAATCAAGAACACTCTCTTTAATTTTCAGATGCGGATTATCTTTTGAGGACCTTTCCGAATCTTGCGGCATTCATCCAACGTCCGCCGAGGAGATCGTGAAGCTCAACATAACCAAGAGTTCTGGTGAAGATCCTACTGTCAGTGGTTGCTGAGGTTAGCTTCTCTCTGCATCCTAGTACATGCACCCTTACCAATGCAAAGGGTGGGATCGACTCGGATACAGAGAATGTTTAGTTCATCGTCTTGCAATATTCCTGAGAAGAAAGTTTCATTCTAAAGTGTAAGGCAGTATTAAACGGAGCGTTCTGGTGCAAACGATCCGTTTCTTAAACAGTTTTGGTACCGAAAAATTTGACAGACACGAATCAATCAATTTTGTATTAAGAGTGCGCACAGACTTATCTGTGAAGAGCGTGTTGAATAATCTTTATTGTCGGCCTGACTTGTATCGGCACAAGTATGACGCATGATTGTACGTTACAAATTTAACAAAGGTACATAGCACGACTTTGACAGCATGACTTGAGTAATAATGGAAAAAATTGTAGAGGACAATTGTAGATAAAGAATTACCATTATGAGTCAACAAATTTATGAACGCTAGAATGAACTTGGACTTTCCACACTTTATCATGGAATGCACGCAAGCAGCTTTCAAATTACCTATTGAACCTTTGCAAATAGAATGGTGGAGTCTAATTCATATATCGTTTTTACTAACAATAAGGAAGAATTTAACTTTCTTCTCAGAATAACTGCATGTTTCCAATCCGTAGTATCCTTTCTGCAATGACGATTTATCCGTAAAACCTAACTTTGGCAAGATAAATTTGATATAAGAATTGGACATTTGGATGGAAATAATAAATGTGGCCTTTCATATTCATATACTAAAGATTGAATTCTCACATATTTGATTGTAATTTTTTCTGCATATTATAACGTATAAGAAAGTAACTATTTAATGTAAACTGAACAGCCTTCCGTTCTTGGAAGATTTTGTGTCATATACAAACACGTCTGACACAAAATTCAAGTACATTTGGATAGCAAAACCCAACTTTTACTGTTTGTGGTAGCATTACTTGTGATCCCATCGGGCGCCAGATTGAACCCTGGGTTAAATTATATCACCCGATTCCCTCAATGAGCACTGAGGTCTTCATGTTATCTTTAAGGATAATCTTAGGCAAAATTTCAACCTTGATATTTCAAAGGAAAATGAAGTATTTCAGTGATAGTTATGTTTTATAAAGCTATTCCGGTTTTCTCAAGATATTCAGCCTTAAAATATGCATCAGTCTCTGGATATGCTCCTTTAAGGCCAAAATTGCCACGTGATGACTTTGGCAGGCATAAATGTTTCCCGTTTTATAAATTATAATACAGTAACTAAACACATGAAGAACACATTAAACGTGCAGTACGCTATATTTCCAGATCGGACATTTTCCTTCTTTTTTTTTTTCATCGCTACAATTCGAATTCTTGATATCTCGAATTCAATTTGGGATATCTCGAATTCAATTTTGGATATCTCGAATTCTTCATATATCGAATTCAGTTTTGGATATCTCGATTCAGTCAATTCGAAATATCTCAATAATGTTCCCATTTTTGATATCTTTAATATATTTCTTGATATCTTAAATAAAATTCGAGATAACGAAATGCAATTTCTGATATCTCTAATTAAATTCGAGATATCTGAAATTAAATGCAGATATATCGAATTAAATTGAAGATATCTATAATTATTGAATAAATGTTAACATGGCGTTCCATAAGGCCGGTCTATATTAGCCGAAATTTGTTAAAAGTAGCCGGACTAGTTGTATAGATATACAGTATACAGGGAGCGAAAGAATCTGCTGTACTACTGAAAAGCCTAACTTCGGATTATATTTTGCGGTACTTCAAATAACGCTTTATTGGATGTGTAGTATTCTAAATATGGGATCAATAGTCATCATGTATTCTCATATTGGTAAGATACATTAGGAAAGCTGAAGAGAGTAGAACTTTGGGTCCGGTGGCATAATTGTCCTCTGGACCAGTTCTGAGTTTCGACACATCTGGCTTTATTACTTAATCTCTGCGCAAGAACAAGATGTACACATCTTCATTCTCTGGTTAAAGTCGTATCTCTAGAGATGTAGGAACGCATTCCGATTCACACAAGAGTTTATGAGTCATATAGCCAATAGACAGTAATTTATTTTAATAACATAATCAGCAGCAGTTACTTTTACGACGCTTAAGCGACCACAAATGTGGAAGAAATCCGAAAGGGCTTCTGGATTACAACTCACACGTCGGGTGGCTTCCAATTTAACATTTTAAGTCAAACTTGGAATCTTATCAATTAAGAAAGTCATTAAAGTGGTCAAAATGCATTGTATTATCATATAATGTGGCTATTGAGACTTCAGTATTATGATACACAATTATATTGTTAGCAGAATATAACTTTATTGTTATAGCCCTACTTCTTTCCAAATGAAAGAGAGAGTGAAAACAACAGTCATTAAACTGCTTATCTGCTGCAAAAAGCCTGTCTAGGTAAATATATCAAAATGAATATATATTAAAATGAACTGAACTTCCCTCACACATACAATTAAATCAGTGCCATACAAATCAAATAATATTATTTCGCTTTGGGGGTGGAGTGGTTTCATATATCTCAAAATTCGTACACTTATCGATTTTTTTTTCTTTCTCGATATATCGATATAAAGTCAAAATTTGTGCATAAAAAGTTTACATTTCCAATGAAACGCCATCTTTCGACAGTTTATGTGGAACTTTCTAAATAAAAAGTGACAATAAAAGGGAATATTTTAAGATAAAAAGCCAAGTTTTCAAGATAAAACATTCAAAAATTTTAACATAACGAAATGGAAATTTCAAGAGCCAAATTCGACATACAAAGGAAAATCCGATATTTTGAGATAAACTGGTGGCACGTTAAATGTAGAAATGTTGATATAAATGTTCAAAATTTTATGAAACAAGTCAAACGTTTGGTGTATCAGTAATCAAATGTCACAATTTTAATAATTAAATATAATATTTTTAGAAAAACAATTAGGAAATGTTTGGAATAAGAAAGGTGAACTTTTGAGATTAAAAAAAAGTAATTACGAAAGGGGGGAGGGGGTGAGGGCACAAGTTTCAGAAAAACATCTTAGTTTAAGAATAATGTCTAAAACTGCAAGAGATAATATAATTAAAATTGGGAGATATATAGCCAAAATTTCAATGTAAAAACTAATCAAATCATACGATAGTTCATTTACAATAACAACCATTCATGACCAAACTGAGTAAAAACAAATAATGAAACATACAAATAATCAACATTTGAAGAAATGTTCGAAATTTTGAATGAGAAAGTGCAAAAGATGTGTGTATAAAAGTCCGCGATATTTCGAAAAAGAAGCAGAATTTGTGAGATAGAAAGCTTGAAACTTCCCTAACCGTCTAGCCTGTTTTGCCGCACATGCAGGCTTTTAATTGCTTCATTCGCCACATGCCTACTCCTCCCCCAATTCTAGAAGCAAATCGACGCCCATGGGTATATGGTCAAAAGTCATTTTAGGTCAGCGGTGGTCAAAATATGGATATCTTTAAAGTTCTATACATCTCACGAATCATAACTAAGTATACTAAGGAATATATACATTCCTAATAGAGGAAATGTTGCTCCAGTGACGCATAATTTAAAATAATCAGTAAAAGAAACCTTGTTTTTCGTGTGGGACAAATGGCTTATTGTAGCTAAAAGGTGAATATCTTAAAAGCCCTTGATGTCAAGAATAATGATGGGGTGGGGAGGGACCACGCCCAGCTCCCCCGCCGTGACGGAGTAACATGTTCTGCACCGGAGTACTAAATATAACATCAGTTTAGACATGTTCTGTTTTAGAAGACTTTTTCTAGTGCCTGAAGGAAGTCCCCGTGAAATTGTTTACTTTTAATATTAAAATCCATCATCCATTCACGTTGACCGCATGTGTTACAACTGCCTATCCAGTCCGGCCCGTACAGATCCATGTCCATATGTAACGGACGACCTGGTCTCCATGCATTCTTTTCTAAGTAATGCAACAACTTACATGCCATCTTGTCATCACAGTATGGGAAAACGCGATGAGAATGGTACACCTCAGCATATCCATGCTTTCTCCATTCGTGATACTGTTGGTAGAGAGAATCATCGTTAGCTACTCTGACCACATATCCTGCTAAATCTTGAACCGATCCGAAGTCATCTGCGTAAATGAATGAGTAAGGCGGGGCAACTTTCTCATACTCTGCTCTTGAGGCACCGACGACAATTGGCACAGCTTCGTAATCCGCAAGGGCCGTCCAAAATTTTTCAGATATATAGTATGAGCAACAGATGTTTTCAAATGCTAGGTAAAACTTATATTTCTTGAGAACATTATTTCCGGTTGTGTTTCGCGGTAATCGTTTGTCCCCACAATCTCCGAACATGTGAGTCGGGAGATGCTTCGCTAATTCGTGAGCGAAACTCGTTCTGTTCCAGTAGTCATAATGGCAATGACTGCTAGCCCATGCTCCGACGGCGTCAATTTGAGGTTTAGGAGAAATTTCCCTCTTCAAAATGTTAAGGTTTTCTCTTTGTTGCTCCGTCCAAGGAATATACGCACCGAAAGGTGCGTAAACTTCGAACTTGGGGTGGTAACCAAATGACATATTAAAATGAAGACCTCTTGCAATGATTTGGCCATTTTCATTTCTATGGGGGAAAGGAGGAGATGTAATGGCACTTTCAGCAGTGCTGAACATCCATATCTGGTGAGGATTCCTTACCTCTTGGAGATTCCTCCAGGTTGATGGTGCCGCACCCGAAATAACGCAAACGACATCAGCTATCCTTGCTGACTCAAAATCCATATAAGATCTATGGAACTTGATAGTTTTTTTTGTTCCAGGACATTGAACAGTTCGATTGAACAGTTCCTTCATTTCCCAATCTTCCTCCAGACTGACCAATTCAACGAGTATGTTGTCTTTCATATAGTTTCCTCCGATATGTTTCTCTACGATCTGTTCCTTTTTATGGAAACTGCCTTCCTCGTTGATCACCGCAGTTGACTTTACTGATGGAACCAATATAGGCGCACTCTTTGGAATATTTCGATTTTCATGATGAACACCAGAAGGACGGTTGCTCCATAGAGGAAAATATAACGCTACTAAATTGACCGTTATTAATGAGAGCCATATCATTGCTAACAGAATTTCTCTATAACGGCGCATCGTGAAAATAAGATAATGTTCTAATCAAGTTTAAGTTGACTGATTGAATGACTGAAGGAAACTCAACATATTATTTCTAACGTTCCTGCTTTTCAACCAACGCTGCTATGCGATTTCTAACTTTTCTTGTTTCAGCACTTCGCTTTTCATTGGTTGAATTTCTGTGACCATGAATACTTTGTTCTACAATTGGACATTACAACGAGGGAGGCGAGGCTTATATTTCGATGAATATCCTGCAAATGTTTAGTTATCTGATTAGTTTCACAAAAGGTCTATTCATCTTTATTGAAAGACTTCATTTGTACAATTTGTGCACATACATGTTTGTGTACCCCCAATGAGGCTTTGAAATAAAGCGATATTCGTCGCGCCCTGGAATTAACCACAGTGTGACACAAACAGTATTTTACCATGTTAGTACGTCAACACATGAACTTGTGATGAACTTCCTTCTGTGATTGTTCCTAATTTGGTGGCGCTCACTTCGGTGACGTTTTTCATTACCTCGGTCACGCTAAGTATTTCAGGGGCGTGCGCAGCTGAGGGGGGGGGGGGGACGTATTGTAGATTACGGTTATTGTTTAAAGGACGCCACCAAAAGAATCACAAACTCTGCTACTTTATGTTGCATCATCTCTGTTCTTGAGAGTATATGATTCACTGATTCACGAACTTTTTTCCTTATACAAACGTTCCCGCATCTACAGAAGGATGAAAATCAACAGAACTTATTAGAAACGATTAATACAGCTTACAAGCCATGTTTTAAGCGTGAGTGTCGCCATGTTTGTCGAACGTATCAGCGTACCAAACCGTTTGGCGTCCCCACTAGTAGCTTTTATATTCACCTTAACACGTATCATGGGTGGGGCGGGGGGGGGGGCGGTCATTGCCCATCGTCAGTCGAGGTGAAATGGTTCAGTTGGATTATTCCTTTTGTAC
>JAAAKB020231232.1:0-11382 GCA_010014835.2 Apostichopus leukothele | reverse complement strand
CTGATCATCTATTAAAGTATTGGTAGTATCAAACGCAGGGAGTAATATATACCGGTATCACATCGCAAATACTGTATACAGTATGAGAAAACTGCTATATGTATACAAGTGCACAGTTGTGTAGCATCTTTTGTACACACAGGAACCATAGCATAGCAGGCTGAACATTGTTATGCAAAAGTCGCTAACAAACACATGTAGTTTCTTCCTAAGTGGTAGATTCAGAAGGAGGTGTAAGTGGTCAGGTGCCCAGGGAGCGAGGGCGCAGTGCTTAAACGTTCCAATGTGTAGTTAGGTAGATGGGGAAAGTGCAGATGTGGAGTGGGAGACAGGTAAGTATCGTAGCTTGTAAATCCTCAAACCATTAAGTTTTGGGGAATATATACAAGTGCACAGTCGTATAGCATCTTTTGTAAACACAAGAACCATAGCATTTTATATGAGACAGTTCAGAACATTTAACACTGCTACACAAACATGGACGATTTAATCATTCCCTGTTCATGCATATATATACTATATATACTAAAGAGGGGAGAAAAAACAAAGACCTATTGTTCTTATTCCACATTAAGTTTATATATTAAACAGAGCATACACCACACCCATGATTTCCTTGTTGATTATATATGAATGTTCTTGTTTGCAATTCTCATGTTCACTTCAAACTTTTCTTGTTTTGAGATATAAATAGGATTTGAAAACCTAATACCCGTTTAAATGAGTATATTATTCTGTATTTTAAGGAAGTACTGTATCGAATGATGACATGGAAAGGAAATTTAATAGCAACTTATTCCTGCAGTGACTTTTACATCTTTTGTTCGTGTCGTGTAGGTTTAAGTGAATACGTACCCCGTCTATCAAGGGTCATTAACTAATTAGCTCATGCGTGCAGACAGCATTTAAAGGGAAACACTAAGAAATGTATCAAGTTTTGATAAAAATATTTTTTTCCCGTTAAAGCAAGTTTTTTGTTTGTTTATTGAATGCGATGGTGATTTATGATTGATAAAACTGTCCACATTTGCCATTTCTGAACTTTCAACATATATTGTAGTGTTTTGGGGAAATACTTTCCATAATATTTATTTGACTTGTTTGCCTCCGAATGAAACCTAGCAATATTTACCATTAAGAGTATGGTCTCTATATACCGAACTACCGTAATTAACCAGCTTATTATATACTTGAGCTACGGTACCTTAGTCTGCACACGATCGGGGTATTACCGATTCTCCTTTTTCATGAACTGATATAAACACGTTCCATGTCCTGCACTTATGAAAGGAGACATGAACGCGTCATCTTTAGCTTGTATGACGAAGATCTTTGTGAAGAAAGACTCACACAAAACGCTGAGAAAAATCATGCTCCATGTGGGAGATATATGCCAGTTTTCAAAGATTCATCTGGGAATTGCCATATTGTAAATCTGTGATGTCATAGCGACATTATTTTTCCGTTTGTTTTGCTTTTAAGCTGCCAAAGTAACAGTGTTACATGTTGATATTAATTGCTTGTTGACCATGTTAAGAATTTCAATAGTTTTAGATCCATCTTCATTACAGAAGATAAACATTGTACTACATTAAAGATGAAAAAATTGATCACAATGCAAAATGAAGCACATGTTGGCTAAAAAATGTCATATTTTGACTTGATCAAGCCTTTTTTTTTTGGTAAACACTTCAGGGTTGTTCAGTTTGGAAAAATGAACTTTCATGATGAATTTGTTTTCTCCTCTTCTTTTACAGAATGAATCTAGGCGAGTGAAAACTGGTTGGTAAGTGGCATTACTATAACGTTACAAACATGACAGAATACACATTGTTTTTTTAAACTTTGTATATTGGTGAATTATTGATGAATGCAAGCAATTTGCTAATTCACTGATAATAATTTGACAAAGAGGAAAACAGTTTTGTTTGCTAATTCCTTATTCCACATGACTGTCTTCTTAATAATTTCTGTATCCTTCAGCATAGATCTGAGTTCGTTTTTGTGAGAATGTCATGATCCTAGGTAAAACGTGAAACAGTTATGAATTACATTTGATCACTGAAAAACTTTTAAGAGACCATGATATTTAGGAGATCGAACACTTATATATATTTAAAGTCATTTCTGGTTTGAAAAGGTTGCAATGTTCCCCAACTAAAGGCACTATCTTGTTATGTGAATGCAAAGTAAAATAGAGGGCGCTATTGCATTTCTAAATGAGAATTTCTGACATCTTTTCTGGTGAGTGCCATACACAGGTCTTCATTGATCCAAAAATCACTTTGATTGACTAAATCCATAAATTGAGCTAAGTTTCCTTCATTATTCATTTTGTTGTTCAAACCTTTGGTCAATAACAAAAATATCAGTTCCAAAATGGTGAGGTTATAATTGTTTAACAAATCTTTTGGTTGATTTTGAGAATTGGGAGGTATTGGTTTGACCAGCATTGATTGGGAATATGCTAGTAGGGCTTTGTTTGAGATAGAGTGATCATGGGTAAAGATCATTATTCTGTGTCTGTCCCTGTTGATGTAACTCACATTTTAACAAACTGAATAAACATCAGGTTGTCTTTTGTTTATTTTTCTTCATTTTTTATATGTATACAGTATATACAAACTTCTTGAAGTTTGTATGTACTTTTTTAGTTTATAAAGACCACTCTACGGTCAAACTAGTATTGAGTTTCTTGTTGTATGAGGAGTAATTGGAGAACACTTTT
The DNA here is from genome assembly GCA_010014835.2 of Apostichopus leukothele. Taxonomy (NCBI): domain Eukaryota; kingdom Metazoa; phylum Echinodermata; class Holothuroidea; order Aspidochirotida; family Stichopodidae; genus Apostichopus; species Apostichopus leukothele. Next base: position 8,654 of record JAAAKB020231232.1, on the reverse strand, counting down.
TGTGTCTGATTAATTTACACCAAACTTAAATATATTCCTTTAAGATGAAGAATCATACCAGGTGCTACCTACCCGATATTGGGACCCCAAAGACGCAAATAAATTTGCTCGGCTGGAATAGCAGGACATATTTAGAGGAGAGGTGCAAAAATGGGAGAAGTACTGCTATTGGAAATGCTGCATGTTGTCTGCTTGTAGCCGTAGTCTCTGATTTTAAAGCCACTGCAGCAGTTTCGTTAAATGTTTCAGGGTTTGGTATTATGTCGATCCTTTGTTCTGTTACATTTGCAGGTTGTTAGCTGGATTAGTCTATAAATTCAAATTTCAAATACTGACAATTTTTTTTTTAACCTCAACCTATCAGATTTTTTCTCTCAGTTAATAATACCGACATATAAGTGTCTGGTTGAGAAATTTTGAGAAAAAATGTTACTTTAAGATAAACTGTGATTCCTAATCTCAAAACCTTATTGTTCTCAAGTTGCAAAGATGAATAGCTGAAAATTAAAATTCTCATTTCCCTCTTTGCAGAAGTGCCCTAAAACTGTCACAGCCAAAGATATGTGTTGCATAGGGTACATGTATGCTAAATTGGATTATTGTTGAACTGTGTTGACTGCATCTATCATTACAAGTCAATATCATCAATTGGGTTTGTAGGTCACAGTTTGGCCTGATGAATGAATGACACAGATCTACTGTTTTACTACAGAATCAATTCGTGAACTACAGGGTATATGGATGGATTCTGTTCGAGCCCCAGTCTGCCTCGGCTTAAACGTTTGGAGGGCCTATTAGACTAATGAGAAGGAAGGGCCTGCAACATAAATATGTCAACAATAATAAAACAAACATTGATCACACAAACCGTTTCACAAAAAATTTCAGCATCACCCACCCTCCCATTTTCAGAATTTTCCGGCTTGGGATCTTTTGAGATACTTGAAAAAGAGGGGGAAAAATGTCTTGATACTGTGTTTGCATACCAGAAGTGAAAAAAGGGCAAAGCTGGCATTACTAATTAAAATATGGTACTTTGAAGTATTGCTATGAAACTATTAAACACTCAAATCATACAAGGATTCTGCCATGATCACCCAATCTAAAAAAATAATTGTAGGACAATATCTTCCTGAGCTCCCTTCACCAGAATTGTCCCTGTTTAAATGCTCTCTTCGAAAAATACCTTCATCGAGTATGTCATACAGAAACCAGATAAAATCACCATATTACCTACTAAATAGAGTGACTAGGAGTGTAAACAAAAAGTAGTCTAGCGCCATCTATCCATATCACTCATCACCATGGTTGCCAAATCCCTATTGGAATAAAAATTTGTTAGTAAATATCGGGTCTTTTGGGTCTTTTATTTTTTTCTTAGTCTTTTTCACAGTGAAAAGAACTGAGACTTACAAATCTATCATGATAATAAGTAAAACTAACCACTTAAAATCAAAGACAATTTTCCATCCAATCTGTCTCGAAAATGCTAACTTTCCATAAATCATGGACAATAACAACAGTTACTCATCAACTTTACCCTATAGATTTCTTCTTGGTTCCTGCCTTTTTCCCCTGAATCCTCACCCCCCCCCCCCCACCACCTCATTTTTTTCTCCCCTACAACTTTACTGAAAGGATACCGCTGCTCAACTCCATACCAGTTATGAATCAATCACAGAATATTTCTTTATGTGGCACCGAATGGTGCAAGTGAGTGTCGACCCGGAAAGTGCTTTGCCCCCCTTTTTTTCATTCACTTTGTGTACCTGCTAACGCGGGTCATCTCTCTCAGTTGTGGCCAAGAGATTGGACCCCAGGGAGATGGATTTTATTGAGATTATGATGTATAGGCTTGTGTAAAAGCAATTCTTTCTATTTCCTTCTGTTTTTTTGGCTTCTGTTGTCCACCTGGCCTATGTCACCTGTCCCTATGTATAGTAGTCAGCTTAAGGTCTTAATCTGTTTGGGTCTTGGAGGGGGATGATAAAAGTTGGCCTAGATTTGAGAATTTTTGTTAAGTGTTGGGATTTATGCTTCATCTTCAATCAAGTTTGAAGACCAGAATGATCAACCTCACATTTTATTTGTGTTTGTGTGGGTGGGTGCATGTGTGTGTGTTTGTTCAATTTTTTTATTTTTTATATTTTTTAATCAAGTAGACTGTATGTCAGTATTTAGTTTTATAAAGGTGCCTTTCGACATAGACAGCATAGTTATTATACGCGAGAATGTGGGACACAATCTTATTTTCTTCTTATCTCACTTACCTGTCCCCCCACAACTTAAGCACTCTCGCATGGTCTTATCAAGACAGAACTGGTAACTTTTTAAACAGGGAACTGGTTAGCAAGTAGCTCGTAGCTATCCACCCTGAATAATTTGTGAGACACCCGGTGACTAGATTTGATATCATAGTGAAATAAATTTTCTGCCAAAGGAAGGAATCTATGGGGTGGGTGAATCTTCAAATCCAAAGTTCCTATTCCACAGACAAAAAGTTTCCCCTTCTTACTTCCGTTTAACTCAAACTACAGCAAATCAAGATGAAAAGTGAATTTTTTCATCTGATTTGATGTAAGGTTTTGTTCTTATATGTAGTACTGTTCGTGTCAGAGATTTAAAAAAAAAATGTAAGTGATGTTTTTCAGAAAATGTGTCGCTAAATTGTGGAGGTATGAAAGCTTATAGTTTTAGAATCCCCAAACTGCCTGGATTCTTAATTAACCAACAACAAAACAACAAAGTACTATAGATAGTAGTACTTTGTTGTTGGTTAATTAAGAATCCAGGCAGTTTGGGGATTCTCAAGCGCAACGCTCTTGTGTTTACTAAAGTAGACATTCCTTATCTCGTAATGTGATAAGTGTTGTATTTATTGCACAGAGAAACAATTTCCAAAGGGTTCTATCAAAGTATGGATGGGTATTCTTTGTCAATTAGAAACAAAACAATTTCCATTTCCCAGATATTTATCTACTAATTTCTGTCCTCTGTTTGTTCACAATATGTCACCATGTATTGTTCATTCAAGAACCTAAAAAAATATTAAAAAAAACAAATAGAGCATATGATTAATTTCTATTAAACCCAATTTCAGATTTTGTCTGTTGCTCCATTTATGAACATGTGGCACAGGTAACAACATTTTTGACATTTGGGTAAATTATACCAACTTTGTACAAACAATTACATTCTTTCCCTTGCGAGTTCACACAAACCCGTCCCAGTTGGTCAAACTATTAAATTCACATTTGCAGTCACCAAAGTAATTGTTGACAGAGTCAACCATTCCCTGCTATTCCTCTCCCTTTTCATACATTTCTCTTTTTACTCCGTTTATCATCAGAAATAATAATAATAAAAATATAAAAAAATCCTGTTTTATTATGGGCCTTCTGTGTCCCCCATTGATTGCAAGGGTCAACTATGGAATAACACCAGTTCCTCACATAGTTAATCAACCTTTAAAACAGTTGTTGTATGGTTCCATTGGGGGACATTAGATAAAACACAAAGTACCTCATTAAAATATATTTGTGATGTGTGTGGTTAGTAACAGGCAGATCAGGTTCGCTTGTGTGATTGAGTATAAAAAACAAAAGAAATTGTAGCTCAGAGGGAAAAAAAACAAAACAAACATGTACAGTAGGCAAAATACTGTAGGTTTAGTAATGAGATCTTTATTACCTTTTAATTGAACTGTTTCAACTGTCCACATGGAGGGGGAGGATGTGTTGAATCCCAAATGGTCTGTTATCAAATTGTTTTTTTCCAGTTTATTTTGTTAGTAACAGGCAGACCGGCTTTTGCTTGTGTGATTGATTAAAAAAACAAAAGAAATGTAGCGCCGAGGGGAAAAAAACCCAAAAAATTCTAGGCATATTCTTTTCGGTCTGTTATCAAACTGTGTTTGCAGTCGAATCTTTTGTTTTGTCATTTGCATACTAAATTTATGTATTGTTGATAATTTTCTGTTATATTTATTGAACTTGTTGGAAAAATAAAAATGTTTAAATATCACAAAAGGAGAGACAAGGAGTTTTTCCTTTCATAAATTATTGCCAAAGACTTATGTATTGTTGTTCTGTTTGGAAGAGAAAAGAAAAAATAGAAAAAAAAGAAAGATAATATAGCAACTAACGTTTGCCAAGTTTAGCTGAGCTGAAATTTTAACTAAAATATGCCGAGTAAAACTGTTGTTAATGTAGAGTGCATGTTGACTGTACCAAGATAAAATAACTTTAATTGAATTACTACTCTGTAGATGCTTTTCTGAACAGTGTCTGATGGAATTTAAGTACATTCCAAGACAAAAACCTCATTTTTGAGAATATCAACAGTGAAATCAGTAGTGACTAGTTAAAAGTGTTGTACTGCCCTCTATTACAGCTTTCTTCATCCTCAGTGTACTGCTGTATCACCACATAATGTCAATTGTCACAGGAAATGAGCCTTCACTTGTTTGTAACAACAACAACAACAAAAAAAACTTTTCAAAAAGAAAAAGAAGGGATTGCATGTTTTCAGCCCAGCCAGTGAGGCTGATTAATTATATTTTGCCATTGTAATACATGAAATAAATGAATATAATACACGAATTAAGTTACTTATAATTAAATTTACTATTAGCGTGAATGATACGAAGTTGGATGGAAATCCATTCCAGCAGATTGTTCATTATTTCTTGTAGCAAATTTTGCAACTTGAAACAACTGCTAGCAAAAAAATAAATATATATATTCTTGCATAATACACTGATTCACGAGGGAAACATTTAACTGTTAAAATTTGGATGTATACATTTCTAAGTATAAGTCTTGAAGTTCAAAGTATGATTAATTTCTTTAGCCATAGGTTAAGGAGGAAGCTTGCCTAGAAGTTTCCTTGTTCAAAAGGAAGTTCAATTGTATGGAACCTGTCTTTAGCATTTACTTCATATACTTAGCGTTCTAGGTAACGTGGGTGTACATGTGGCTGGTTTGACATTTCAATTGAATTGACCGTCGTAGACTAAATATCAACATAGCATTTTAAAAATCAAAGCAGTATACCTGGTTGACAATGTAAGAAAGCACACAGAGTTTCGATCCAGATAGATTTCCATGAATCAACAGCTTAAATCCTTCCTTGCAGAAAATTACAGTGGTAAGTAATTGTTCCCTTTGATCAGGGAAATTTTTTTTAAACTTTTAGTGTTAATCAAATGTGAGCTCCGACTTGATGCTTGATTACAGAATACAACCAAGTTTCTTGGCTATTTTGAAGTAAAATTTGAAAAGTGAAAAGGCTAGTTAAACAAAGTTGATGTCAATGGAATTATACCTAGAAAAATATCTGGATTCGACGCAGAGCTATATATTCTGACATACACAATTGGGCTATAAAACTGACGTTAATTGCTAGGTATGCTAAAATGGTCACAAAGTTGAAAAAAAAACTTACAGGACACTTTCTTCAGACAACTGCTTTTGACTGCCATGTTAGATGTAACATTCCATTACAGCCCGGTTTGATTCTCCACTTTGTTCCTCAAAAGCTCTGGTTTCTATACTTGACTTATTTAACGAAGGGAAAAGAGACGGGAAAAAAAAATTCCTTTTTTAATTCCATCTCCTTATCTCCAATCTTGCTGATAATTTTGGCTTTCCCTGGCTTTTTTTTTCAGTCTGACAAGGTAAGGACCCAATCAGGGTGCCATTGGGGGTGCCAAGACAGGTTTAAATTCTCTGCATAATAAACATTCCAATAACTGCTCGACTCAAACCAAGCCCTTACACCCCTGACTGCCTTCCTTCGGTTCGGTCGGTCTCGGCGCTTACACCTTGCTTTTTAATGCCCAAGGCACGTGCCAAGCCTAGCACCCCTCCATCATAATATTTTTAGACATGGAGTGATTAATGTCAGTGGGGTCAAAAGTTATACCTCTGCCGCTTCACAAGGGGGAGTTTTGCTCCTCATAAACCAGAAAAGGGTTGCTACACAAAGTTTACCACATCCTTTCAAGCCCTGTCTGGGCTAGGTTTGGAGCTGATTCGGTTGTGTTTATGTCATTAAAGGTCTCACCGCAAGATAATCATTCAGGAGAGTTTCTGACAGAGGAAGAAGCCGGTTTCCCCCCAAGGAGATGCAAAAGTTGCTTCAAAAAGGAGAAAAATTTTTTTTTTTTGGGCCATTGCTTTCCACTTTAGTGACCTTTTCATTATTAAATAATATCATAATCGTAATTGAATATTCATCACACGCTGATGATGTGGCATCCCCCAAAATAAAAATGAGAAAAATGGTTTAAGATTGATAGGAATGATACGTGAAGTACCCAGTATCTATGATGATACTCCGGGACAAAGCCTGTGTTTTATCTCAAGTAATTGTGTAAAAGAATTTTTGGGGGTTAAAACGGATTATCTTTATTTTCAATTTGGTAAGATAAAGCTAGAGTAGTGTGAAGACAGATTACTGGTTTCATAACAAAAGAACAGCGCGAAGAAAAAGAAGAAGAAAAAAAATGGTGTAATCGAATAGTTAGTTTAATCTTAATCTTAAATTATTGAATGTTTTTCATTGATTTATGTCAGTTGTGATGCTTGGAACAAAGGAATTTGTTGATTTTATGTAAATATTTGTCTAGGACTCTTGTTTGGGTTAGTTAATTGTTTTATGTTTTTGAAGTGTTCTAATAGATTGTTTTGTTGTTGAGAATGTAAAGTTTATTTTTTTTTTTCTTTCAAATTTAGGTTATAAGCTTAGCAAGAGCTATGTATTACTGTTCCTGAACACCACACTGTACCTTTGTGATGGCATGTGGTAACTTCTTGATGCTGAAAGCGAAAGAAAGTTCTTTTTATAGATAACTTTTGATAAGGATCTGAGTTTGTTCTGTGGTAAAGGGTTCTGTGGTGTAGGGTTCTGTTTATTGTTAGGGTAGCATTCATTTGTGATATAGAGGCAGTTTTATTATTATTTTTTTGGGGTACTATTGTATTTCAGTGACATCTTATCATGTTCCTTGTCACAGAAAAAATAGAAACAATAAAAAAATATACAATCAATAAATATTAAGAAGAATAAAAAGCAAAACATTTGGTTAGCCAATTTGTTTGTCCATGGTCCTAAATGGGTATGAAAGTTGATCTGGGTAATTTGAAGAAAATATGTGAAAAACAGACTTAGATGTTATCAACTTGTATTCATTTTATAAAGTAGTTGGTGCATTTCACAGCATATGGGAGGGGAGGTGGGGTACTGGTTCCTTATAAAGTGGAGTTGCAGTAGTGTTTTAGGTTTCAGAGGTAGTTTTGGTATCATTGAAGTAATACCTTAAAGCAGCATATAGGGCACTGGTTTCTAATACAGGCAAAATATTGAAATAACAATGTTTTCACCCTCTGCTATGTTTAAGGTAAACCTGGACCAGTGAAGTAATAATTAAGTGCATTTTCATTTTCGTGTCACAATGAATTTGTAGTACCAACACAAGAAGCTGCATTAACTTTCCTATCACCTCCCTTCTGAGGGATACTGTAGTTATCTCTCTATTACAGAGAGATCTGCTGGTGTGATGTCACTAATTTATCAGAACCACAGCAAAAAGCCGCTATAAGATATCTGTGTCTGACTTCTTGTGGATACTGTAGGCAAAGTACCTGACCATTACGTCGCTATCTGCTGGTGTGATGTCACTTATTTATCAGAACCATAGCAAAAAGCTGTTTTAAGTTCTCTCAACTTCTCTGTGCCTCCCTTCTTGTGGAAACTGTAGGCAAATTACCCGACCATTACATAGCTATCTGCTGGTGAGATATCACTTATTTATCAGAACCACAGCAAATAGCGGCTTCAAGTTCTCTGTACCTCCCTTCTTGGGGATACTGTAGGCAATTACTTGGCTATTACAGAGTTGGATCTGCTGGTGAGGTGTCATGGTCACTGCTTACAGCCTCCATATAGAGGATCAATTTATGACTAGGCAACACTCTCCTTGACATGTTTATAGCACTTGTAGGTATGGACATGTAACCATATGGCTGAATATCCCCATACCATGATATGACTTACCTTCAGGTATCTGTAGGAGGAGCAAAAGAAATGAATATCTTTTAGACCTCCCACCTTTATACTTCTATGAAGAGAATTCAATGGGAATAATTGACTTTCTTCATGGACTAGGTTATACCGGAGACCTCTTAATCATAGGAAATAAGGTTTTTGTAGCAAAATGACGTAAAGTTGAATGTCATCTCCAAAGACGCAGAGGAACAAGCCACGTGTGGGACCATGCAGCTGCTATGTTGAGTTAAAAAGTGTTATGAAACATCACTATGAAGTTGCTTTCCGGTAAACTGAAGCTTTAATGTCCCGTCGTCGTTGAGATGGATTTCAAATCATTGTAGTATCTTTGTTTTTTATCTGTAGTAGTAACTTTGCTTCAAGTTGTGTTTGAACAGATGCTGGACGAATTCAAGCTTACTTATAATGCACAGAATAAATGTAAAAAAGTGAAACACCATTGAATTATAGGTCTTCCACTCCTTTGGGGACCCCCTTTTCCCACTATCCCGTCCACCCCCCCCCCCCCCCCCCCCCCCCCCCCCCCCCCCCCCCCCCCCCCAAAAAATTTTTTGACCCAAAATATAAATAACCTTTTTTTAAAA
>JAAAKB020231231.1:0-19880 GCA_010014835.2 Apostichopus leukothele | reverse complement strand
ATAGCCTAACGCTACACTATATACATGTACGCCCACACAAGAATACGCCTATCGTTACAATCGCTCATTTACACTTACTCAAGCTGGAAGGGTGGGCGTTAAGGAAGGGTGGGCATTAAGGAAGGGTGGGCATTAAGTAGGATTATAATCATCCAGTTCACCCGAAGACATGACACTGGACCTTTCCTCTGATTTAGTTATTAAGGGCACATGTGTTAGGAACACTATCAGTCTAAATTTGTTTATTGCAAGGTCTCCCTAATTTACTATGATTTGTTTCAGTTGAAACCGAACTTGAATACAGACACAGCTGTGGTTATTGGACAAGGAAATGTAGCTCTAGATGTAGCTAGGATACTCTTAACACCGATTGAAATACTTCAGGTGAGTTGAATGTTATGGTTTCAAAAAGATAATCCAAAGGAAAGTTGATTTCCTGACAAATGAAAAGGAGAATAGGTACTAAGCATCCTGGTGTAATTTGCATGCAGTTCAATCATGAAGATTACAAGATATTTAAAGTTGGACATGTCACAGTTTGTATGGTAAGTGAACTTGAAGCAAACAGGTGTGATGTCAAAGTTGCACACTGCCAGCAAAATGTTTTTGTCTAAGTTCTTTACATCTTTTGTTTCAAGTTTTGCCCCTTGATTGGATAGAGTTTCTCTTTCATCAACAGAGAATTAATTTTCACCTGGACTATCCACTTACTTGCTTGTTTTCTTTGCCTGAACCTCTCCATTATGTTAACCTGCTCAGTCTTTATCTTAGGTAGGGTACAGGGTTTGTCCTATTGTTATATTACATGAATGGGTTCTTGCAGTCATTGGCTAAGAAGTCTGTCACATGGTTGGGAATATTTATGCCGCCTAGTTGATACAGATCATGGACAGTACAACCCTTGTGGCTTCACAGCTAGATAATATACAAATGAGCTTATGTCAACATTCACCTAAAAGCTTCTACAGAGACTGGAAAAACAAAACACAGTCTGGAGGAACAGACACCCAGTCTTGGGAACAAATAAACAATCAATCAGAGAATATGCGCAGGGCAAAATGTTATGCTCCCTTTTCCAGGTTCTTCCTTGGACAGCCATGTCTTACTCTTTGAATGTCCCAACAGCATACTTGGTTGTCCCAAAAATGTAGCAAAATAATATAGAGTGACCGTTATGAACAACGTGGAGAGTTGTGTAGATTTGGTGAACGGAACATCAGCTTTGGTCCAGTAAAACTCCTCCTCGGGTGGATCATAGGCCTACCACTACCTTTGTTTTGTTTCAGTATCTCCAAGGGTGGTGGAGGTTGATATCAATTTATCATTTTATCTATTTGGGGTAGCTCCTTAGTTAATAGCTAAGTTTGTTTGTCTCAGACTATCAGACGATCATTAAATCTTTGCCCTGATGTGAGTGCATCTGCCCTGTGATATATCTTGGACCCTTCTCTGCAAAATGATTTCTGAATTATAGACAAGATGGCAAGGCCGTCTTCAGAAGATGTTTGTTTTTGCCCTCTATATTTTCCTTTATCAAAAGTTGGATATATAACATTGACAGTTAATTGTTGGGTGGTCACTGCAGGGAAACCATCTGCTATCCTTCCTGAATTTCTGCAGTTCAATACAATACAAAACAGCACAGATTTGTTGTAAATATAGTATTTGGTGTCACTGCTCATTTTAGAGAAGAGAGGGGAGGTTGGGAGCATTTAATTGTTGCAGGTTTAGCATATATTATGTCAAATAGTTTTTTTAGGAATTACACCATGTCACTTCAGTTTGTGAAAGTTTAACTTGCATGGAAGTTTTGATTTCTTGCAGAGTACAAATAACCTACCATTAGTTGACAGGAAGTATGAAAAGAAAAATACAAATTAATTTTTATTCCACATTTTCCTTAGGCCAGTGATGGCCCAACTATTTCGTTGTACAATGGAACACAGATTAGTTTATCTCTCCCAGGCAGTGATCACAAGCTAACCCGTATATGAGGGAATGCCATTCTGGTTTGCTTTGAGGAAGTCTTGTTTGGAATTATTTTAGTTGTCTCCTTCTCTTATTAAGTCTTTCGTTAAGTCAAAGTAGTGTGTGTCGTATATGTGTGCCTCTTATAATATGATTGAAGCTAATTTAGATCCTGACCAATGTATTTCCATTTTTTGATTCATTTTAAGTATTACCCATTTTTAATTCTCCTACCAAGGCTGGTGGTCAATCCATTTTGCAAACCAACAATTCCCTTTCATTGTCTTTTGGTAACAGTTTGTTTTCCTCTCTTGCTTGTGAAGTGCATAACTTAGTATCAAGATATTATTAAGAAAAGTTTTAAGTTCATAGCGAGCAAAAGAAGAAGCCTGCATCTTTTTGTTTCTTTCTCTGTAGATATTTTCATTTGTTAGTTCCACCTGCCTTTCTTCAGAGCCACGAAACCAATTTATGTCTATCTGTCCAAACCTAGCTGCCATCTGTTATCAAGATTACTGTCTATAAGTATCCTCATCAAGGCTAGGTTATGTTTATCTAGTATTAATCTCGATACAGTTCAGTGTGTATTTGTATTCAATGCATCTTTTAATTTGCATTCTAATCGCTTAGTAATGGTAATTGGTCACAGTATTGTGGTTGAAATAATAAACTGGTTTTTCAATTCTTGTGACAGTAATGTTTCTTCTGCATATTAGCTACTGTAGACAGTAATGACAGATGTTGTTATGTGTACAGTGGAGTCAAATGGTTGAGCAGGAAACCCTGCTACGAGTCAAAACTATCCAAATAGGTCACGACCTGTAGCTGTGATGATTATAAGATTATCACTCTGAGCCCAATAAATGAAGAGAACTGTAATCAGCAGTGGGTAGTGTTGGTTATCGTTATGGAAGGGGGTTGTGGTGGGGGGGGGGGATGGGGAGGCTTAATTTGACAGGATAGTTTTCATCAGAGCTCTTTAAATATTTCTCATGTATGCAGATTTAAATCAAAATGCTATTTTACATTATTGTCAGACACAGCGAACAAACTAACATGTTTTATGAGTGATTACTTTGAAAAGGATACAAAAATACTTGATTCAAATGCTTTAGTTAAAGAACCATTTTGTCTTATATTTTGACACTGTTTCAGTTTTGTCACTAATGAAATATATAATGCTCTTACAATATTCACTTCAAGTCTCTTTTACAAAAAAAAAACTTGGAGATAAAGTTTGCCTTCCAATATTTGTTTCTAAATGGTAGCAGAAAAATAAAAACCATGGTTATGATTGGAGAAAGATATTTCTTGCCTGGCTTGCATATTCACTTAGATTACATTACCTACATACATAATTCTTTGTTGACATATATGGCACAAGACTGTAATCGACAAAACTCATTCTTGTTGTTTCTGTTGTTGCCCTCACAATGTTTGGCTACCTTGTATCATATCATAGAGGTAACTTACTGGTTAACTTCAAGTTTTACTTAATATTAGGTACTTTAAGATACTGGGCATGTCTATTTGATCCAAGGATCCTATTAACCAGTTCCTGGCTGGGATCGCTGAGCCACACTGTGTTTTAAATTAGTATAAACCAAAGTATAACCACTTTCAAGCAATGCAACCCAGAAAGTGCAAGGGAAGGATTTCAAGAGCAATTGACATACAAGAAAACAATTTGACATACAAATATGTTCAGGATTGTAAATAATGGATTTAAGAATTACAAGTTCTTTGTGATCTACCAAAGCAGCTTTAGATTGTTGCATTTCAGTTTTATTTAGAAGTTATGACATTTGAGACTTATAAGTTAATGAACAAAGACATATTTAGCTAGAAGGAGATTGTAACCAGTGGCCTCATGGGTTAATATTAGGACTATGCAATCTTTCCTTGGAACTAACTGAGATATGTTGTACTTCATTGGTCCTTGTAGTAATAACGTACTGTACGTTGTGCATACTTTGTAGTAATCTAATGTAAATTATTAGCATGTACCAGAGGTCAGCTTTTGATCCCCTCAAGTGTTACTTAACTGCTTGTATATTTTCTTGTTTTACCTGAAATGAATCTATGAAAGCATTGTATCTTCAAAGGATATTTGTTGTATGTTAATTACCAACAAACTGGTTTAGGCAGCCAGTTGTCCAGCCGTCTTTTGCACGACCGGTTTTGCAAAATGGCGGCCTATTTTTCAGAACATTGATTGCAAAATATATATGAAGCCATGCAAAGTTTTCTCAGGTTGATGACATAGTAGTCTATAGCTAGTTATGCAAACTGGTATGCTAGTAGTAGCCTATGTTAAGAGTTTCTTAAAATGCTACCTTGTGTGAATACATCTTGTGTAAATAGAACAAAACATGAATGGTGCTTTCAAATCACTCAGGGCCGGAATAGGGCGGGCTCAGGAGGCTATGTGTGTCCCCAGGCTAGAGGAAAAGGCCCATAAAGCATTGTGCATTTTGCTTTGTAACGTCACAAGATTTTGTGAAAAGTAGAAGGCCGCATAATCAGTTGTAAATTACGGTACTTCGAAGAGTCCCAGTGCTGTATTGCAGAAGGGAAAAAAATAGTAGCCATGGCTACGAAATGAAAAAAAGGGAGGCCCCAGCTTTTACATCGGTGTGATACCATTATAAGTTCTGCAACTCAAACGTAAATGAAGTGAAAAGTACACTGTTTCATACCATTTCCTTTGACTTAATTAGTGAATTGAATAGAGGCAGTTACATGCTTCAAGTTTACATTGAATATCATGTGCGAGCGAATCCTGATCGGAGATGAGCTTAGTGACTGCTGTATCATGTTAGGAACTTGAGGCGGAATGTTACTACAAACACCTTATCAGAAGTAGTAACTTCCAATTAGGAAAAAATGCAACTGTACAGCTAGCGGAACAAAATCGTAAAGTATTGTTTCCCATGGCACATACCACTAAGGCAAAGGGGTTACTTTAGCACATGTATACGTACATACGGTCAAGACTTTGAAAAAAGAAGTTGCGTCGGGTTTTAGGCAAACTGTGCCTTAGGGTGTTTGCACGCATTACAAAATACTGCTGTGCCACAGAACTACTGAGAAGTGGTGCTTAACTGGTCAAATTTGTAGGTTTTTTTTAGGAGCATTTGACCCCTTGATTTGAACATGTTGTCCCAAAAAGGTAGGACACAAACTTTAAAAATTTGGACACATCTGCCATTTCTGCCTCAACCCCTGCCAACAAATGTCTGACACATGCTCTTTTCCATCTGTCATGGATGTGTTTTGTTATTGATACACTTAATTTGCAGATGTATTTTTGACATTATTATTGCCCTAATTTCATGACCAGTAGATAGTCCATTCACTGTTCTACATTTAACGTAAAGCACAACTAGATTTCAGCAAGCTCTGGCAGTAAACTTTAATTTGCTTGTTATTCTGAAAACATCTTCCATGTTTTGAAACCAATTTGATGTTCTTTCCTCCGTGGATAGGTCAATAAAGATGGGCTCAACTAATTCATAAGTATTACTGGAGTAATGTAAGGAGAGTACCATCTGAAGGTTTCCTTTCAAGTTCTTGCTTATTTGTATAGACTGTTTCCTGAGGAGAGTTGCAAAGGTTCTTTATCACCACTGGTAACCATAGCAATGAAATGGTTGTCCCAACTAAATGACTTCAAACTTGCACTTTTTTATGAGATATTAATGAAACATTTGACATTATGTTGTTGTTCAACTGTGAAGCAATTTAACTCCCTTGGTTGATTTAATGTGTGCCATAGTGCTATTCGTTTTGATGAGCTTAAACATGTTTGATGTTCCAACCGTTTGACATCAAGTTTGTCAACGTTTCATGTCCAGTACCTGCATCTCAATCAGTTCCTAGTTTGAACCCTGCCACTCTGCTCTGAACCACTGCTTCAGTTTGTAGTCAAGATTATTATTTCTTCAAATTTGTCTCTTATTTGTTTGAAGAACTCTCATTGAGGTATTTTTAGGTTTAATTTGAATTTGGGCGTGAAAGGCTTTACAGTCATTTCCATATCTATATATATAGTTTTTTATTTAATATCTTAAAGCCAAATTTGTTGGTAAAGATAAATCGTGAAATGGCCCCTTGCTGTGTTTATTACTACCTTAATACCCAGTCTTATTGACGTACTTTATGTTTGATAAAATTGTCAAATCCTAATCAGAAATTGATTTGAGAGATTAGGCTTTCATTTTGAGCCATTCCAAAGTATCCAAAAATCAAGAAGATGCAAGTCTAAGTGAAGTTTCTATGTGGAGGAATTTCATAACTTTGTTTTTAATTTCATCTGTGCATGGGTTATTCTTTTTATCATTACTCGCATATTTCTCTGATCTGGGCGGTATAATCTGCAACGCAAATTGAGCATCAAGATTGTAATCAATCTTCCATTTTTGTAGTCAGTTTCCAGAGTGTGAAGGTACAAGAACACAAGTACTCTGCATTTACATAGGGAGCAGATAGTAAATATTGTGATTTAAGATGAGACAGATTGGGTAATAAAGGTTGTGTCAGCTTGATGCCTGTTTTGATCATATCAGCAGCCTGTTACAGCTATTATTCCTTTGGAAGTTTGTTGTACCAATGTTTGGTTTTAAAATTCTTCACTAGATGAATAATGAATGCAGATTATATGTTTGTAAATCCGCTCATCTCAGAGCGAGACACTAACCTTTAATAAATTACTCAAGAATTCTGCAGTTTGTGGCAACAAACTTACACTGCTGCAAATTATTGGCAAAGTTAACATAGATCGAACTAGCAAACAAACATTTTTTTGTCTGAATGAATGTTGAAGACTCTACTCTATGAGTAGTGTACAACACTACAACTACAACTACCATGACAAGTTTTCTGAATTGAAATTTCCTGTTAATGGCATCCTTTCTGTCAGTTATTTTGTTTTAATGTCTGTTGATAACTAGTTAAAGATAAAACCTATACTATATCACATCAATGCAATAAAACTGTATGTGATAATTGCCTTTCTTAAGTTAAGTTCTAAAGTTTTTCAAAACTGGTTCTTAAAGGATTTTTTTAGTGGCAGTATATGAAAAAACTCCATAATTTTTTCATCGCCACAGTCCTAGGGGATTTTTCATCCTATGGTTCAGGAGAAGTCAATTTTTTAACCTCGCGCCAACTTAATCTAATATATTTTGAACAGTGGGGAACGATGAGCGACTGTGACGTCATCGCAGCACTTCGTTTTGGGGGCTGCGGGGACGCTATCATTAGCAAGCTACACTGTAGTGAGGAAAGTTCAAATTTCTGAAAGTAAAATAGCAATTTTAGATGGAAATTTCCGGTTGAAGTTGCAAATTAGCAATCTTTTGGAGATTTAAATGCATTCCAGAATTCCCTGACTAGGTTTTCTTCATAATATGTTGTTCTGGTATTTGTTATTTGAGAGATTTTCTTAATCACAGCCGTACACAAAGTCTGTACACATTCCTGTGTATTGTATCAAGGCCAAGAGTCAGATCTGATCGATTCTGAACAATGTGTAGCACTGATGTCACATCTTGATGTAAGTCAGTGTTAAATTCAAATTTTCTGGCAGGGCGGGCCAACATTTCAAGCACTCTATCACAGGAACTAAAAACAGGAACATAGGGCAGGCAAAGGGCAATAAAAAGACAAAATATGATATGACTGGAAGGACTGGATCACATTTATCACTAAAAAATTCCTTTAAGTCAGGTGTATAGTACTTACCACTCTGGCCGCCATAACATGTTGCAGTTGTGAAAAGGTCTGTGAAGATGTACAAATGATCAGACTTTTTGCCGTACAATGCAAAGCGCCCTCACTTTTTCAAGGCTTCACTGCTTAAACACACTGCGATACACTGTGTCAGCATTCTGCCTAGTTCAATTTCTATGATTTTAACACAGGACTGTGGGTCATCAGTCATGAGTGATGATTTAGTTGCTGATGTGTATACATGTTCACTACTGTGATGGTGCTAGTTTGGATGCATATAGAGAGCACCAGGTTTATAGTGAAGTGTGGCCAATACAGGTGTTTGCGTGATGATTTAGTTGCTGATGTGTATACATGTTCACTACTGTGATGGTGCTAGTTTGGATGCAAAGAGGGAACTTTGCTCGTGACGTGTGGCAACTATTCATTCTAACATTAACACACAAATCAGCATTTAGCTGAACAGGCTGGCCCCATTAGAAACATTAATATCTAGTTATTCTATGGAGAATATGATGAAGCTCCTTGTCCAAAAGGTGATCTTAAAGTCTGTTTCATCATGACAAAGTGATATTTTCATGTATATGTTAGGCTACCTGTTGTTCTCTCTGTTGAGTGGGTCCTCCAGTAATCAAATCAAGTGCTAGAGTTTCTGGCCTCAGCTATTGGAATCCAACTTGTAGGTTTCCTTATAAGTAGATATGACTGGTGCATATTCTGTCCTTGGTTGGCCATAGACACATTAGTTCCTCCTCTAGTTTCTATTTTTTCCATTTTCAACAAGTTACAAGTACTCTTACTCAGATATTGAGCCCTGTTGCTTGTGTCATGCTTGAGATGTTGACTGAAAAAAAATCCCTGTTTTGTGCATCGCTGGTGTTTATCGATTCCTTGAAAAGTGGTAATTTTACTCAAATATCGCATATATCGTGCATTATGAGTCAAGTGTGAGAAAGGAGAAGGTTGGTAAATTTAAACTTTAACTATAGTCAAGAGTTTGTGGTTGATATGATGTGTTGTAAGAGAGGCTAGTACATGTTGATGTATTGTATATATGAACAAAGTCCCAATTGTCAGACTTTTTTATACAAATTATAGATAACTTCAGTTTCGTCTTAAGTCGCATCTTCTTGGCTAAACGGTCAGTTATAAATAACAAGAGTTTTTTTGGATTGATTTTGGTATTCAAGTTAGATTCTCTTCCATTTGTAAAGCACAACATCATAGATCATTGTCTTAAATATTCAGGTTTCTCTTGACATAATAAAAGAAAAGGTTCAAAAGTTTTGCAAATTTGTGATTTGCCTGTAGTATGTTGTCAATACTTCAATGAAAAGTATCTGATAATCATTTGTTGGAGAAGTCTAGGAGTGTTTGTTAAGTTACAATTCTTTTTCGATTAGTTGAAATTGGTAAGTGTTTCAAATATGGCTGTACCCGACAGCCCACTGCAAACAGAGCTCTGACTGCAATCCTGGTATATAAGTAGTTTGCATATTGGATTAAAATGGTTAAATTTTGAAAATGTAAGTTTGATTATTAGTCACAAGTATCCTTTTTTTCCCCTTTTTTGTTGTTGAAGAAATATAGTGTGTTTGTCGGGAGAGATACAACTAGTACATGACAAGGACATAGTAGGACTACTGTTGTGGTTTTTGTTTGGTTTTGCAAGTCAATTAAATTGGCAAGTTTGACATGGAACCAAAGGTTTAGCTGAAATGATTTATTTGCCATGTGGTGGAAATGTAAACATGGATAATAGTTTAATAACAAATGCATGTATAAGTACTGGTAGGCCATTAATTCCATCTATATACGTTTTTCTGTTGTATTTAAATGCTTCTTTCTATCTTCCTGTAAGTGAAGTTTCACACAGTAGTAAGAACAGGGGCACACAGAAGGTATGAACAGTCGCACACAGTACTAGTATGAGCAATGGCACAAAGTAGTTTGAACAGTGGCATGCAGTAGTATGAACAGTATCACATAGTAATACGAACAGTGGCATACAGTAGTGTGGACAGTTTCACACAGTAGTATGAGCAGTGGCACACAGTAGTATGAACAGTGGCACACAGTAGTATGAATAGTGGCATACAGTAGTATGAACAGTGGCACACAGTAGTATGAACAGTGGCACACAGTAGTATGAACAGTGTCACACAGTAGTATGGATAGTGGCACACAGTAGATGTCAAATGGTGGAGTGCTGAGGGTTAGGAAATATTTTCGGCCAGGAACACAATGAGCTGGAAAGAATACTAAAACAAAGGATCATGATTTACCATGTGAATACAGAGGAAAGCATAACATACAGTACAATAGAAAAATTGCAAAATATGTAGGACAATAGAAAACAGAAATACTGTTAATGCTGTTAGTGACCGTAACAATAATAATATTGTACAAACATTATAAAAACATTCCTGATAACTTAATATTTTTCTAATTTTAACGAAATTATAAAGTGTTGGAATGAATTATACATACTAAGTTTGTTATTCACCTCAGCGGCTTTTGACAAGCAGTACTCAGGATATGCAGATTACTCCTAAGCACTGTGATGCTCAAAATATGACAAATGATTGAGTTGAGTGATGCATTAAGCCAATAACCAACTCCATAGTGTATACATGTTGCATAAGATGATGTTAAAATTGTTGTTGAAAACAAGCTGAAAAGTTTTAATATCAATGTATTGCTTATAATCAACCTAATCTTTGATTGCTAGGAAGGTAGCTCTGCTTGTTTTGATTAATCAAGATTAATCAATAACTTTCTTGTAGTGTAGATAGTTGTTTTAATTACTTACTATTTTAAGTTTGAGCCATTCTTAATGATTCTTTTTTTCGCCTGTGGATAAAATCACTCAACACCGAAAACGAAAATATTATACCGGTGAAAACTACTCAAAATTGAAACCTTCAATTCATTGCAAAAGCAACAGTGTACGTAAAATACTACATTCCCCCTTCAAAACATAGCTTACATACCTTCAAACAATTGCCGATTTCCATTTAATTGAAAGTTGTAATCAAGGCTACGCAGTGTTTTTTTTTTTTTTCTGCAAACCGTTGATAGGCAAGATTTCCCATTGACTTAGTGTGGTGTTAGTCTAAACATACGATCAAGTCAATGAAATCTCTCATTAAAGGTGTCGAAATAAAAAACTACTTTGACCTTCTAAAGAATGAATACTGTAGCACTTAAATAGTTCAATTAGATGGTTTATCTCGGACAGCAAAAGAAATTGCACTCATCATGTCCACCACCTCTTTGCCTTGATGTTTATTTACATTTTAGGGTTCTCAAAGACTTTAAAACCTTGTTTTTCTTAGCACTGGCATCTGTCATAACTCTCTGGGGCTTGTAGTTTGGAAATTCCATGTGGTTTAGAGCATGTTTGCTAATTTATAAGTAAAGTGCACTGCAGAGAGTTCTGTATTGAAGGTCCTCTGCAGAAACTTAGTGCATAGTAATCTGGTAGAATGTAGAGTAAGATATTGCATACCACATCCCAGTGTTGTGTCCACTTAACACAAGATCTCAAGAAGGGTAGCTTGGACGAATCTCATATTTCGTGTGTAAGAGAACCACTTTTAGGATCAAAAGCCTATTGTTTTTTGTGGAGGTCAAAGGTCATTTGAGGTCACTAGGGGTCAAATTGTGAAAACCTTGTAAAAACTCTGTGATTATATTTGTGCTAACAAAGGAATTCTATCCTACCATTTGTAGCGTAATTAAGGTGCAATGAAGCCTAACCACCTTGACAATTACATGCTCTGTGGTTGACATTTTATGACTAAAGTGGTAAATAATTGTGGAATGTGGCTTGATTCATTATCATTCCAGTCCCCAAAAGCTTTGGTGCCACTCATTCAAGGATATTAAGTGGCCAAAATTTGTGACATCAGGTTGCAACTTGGTAAAACATTACGTGATTGTAGTGTTTCACGTTATTATTTTTGTGGGCACAGTATATATCGGAATTTTGTGTTTTCTTCATAAGTAGGCTTTCTGTCTACTGAAAACACACTGATATTTGTCTTATGGCAACTACAGGGCAATGAAACCTTTGCAAACAACACTGGTGTATTCTTATATTACAGGCTGTAGGGTCATATCTACTGATTTATTCAAACTTATTTGAAAGTTTTATAACACATGTGAAAAGTATGGTGTATGAAGTCACAAAAATTTGACAGTTGAGTAATTTATTTATAACATTCGATAGCACTGATAGGTCTAGCCTTGAGACATTTACGGTGTGTCTATGTGACATGTGTGAAGTTTCATGAAACGTACACGCATATTGCATTGGCAAATGTCCTTTGGCCAGCAAAGATACAGTAGTGCAAGAGAAGTGTCTTATCAAAATCTTGGATCATTACTATGCCCTCGTTTTCAAAACTAATATGGTTGACTGTTATCAATTATAGAAATCTATAACACTTGGTGAATCGGAAGTGCTGTTGATGTGACAACTACACAACGTAAAATGCACATTGGATAGATTTGCTACGATTAGTTGATTTTTCTGCAGGAGTCTGACTTAGAGGTAGTCAGTATAGGCCCCAAATTATAGCACACTATAATTGCTAGAGGTTTTAGAGGCAATTTACTCTCCAAATTGTTCTCAGACATTTTTAAGGAATATACACAAGATGACTGAATGTCCCAGTGAGGAAAATTTCCTGGAAGGTTGTAATAAAAACAGTTTAAGAATTTGGACCAAAGGTGACCATATTTGAATATCTAGCATATTTGGGGCCAATACAGCATACCATTTGTGATGATGGCATATGCACTATGGGTATTTCCCTACATTAATTTATGCGGGAATCCAGCAATTATGCACTTTCATGGGAACACTAATTTAAGGAACTGTTGTCTTACAACAAAAAGTACCTGCATGAGGAAGGGTTTCTCTGTTGTCTTCCACTAGACTACAAAACCGTTGAAAATGCTCAAATGATGTTTAGCTCATGTAAGCACGTATCACAGGTACTTTTTACTCCATATTTCATTCATGGTAGTTTAAATTGATTGTTTAATTGGAATCTTACATGAATTTTGCCTGTTTTGTTTTCTCTAATAATTGAAAACCCATTTAGCTGGTTATCTGCAAGATCACTGGCATTCTTTGCTGTGTCCCCTGGTAATCAGATCAATAAGCACTACTATGACTCTCTCATCTTTCAGATGATTGGTTAAGTAAGCATTGCACAGGGCTTATTTTGTCTGGCAATCGTTTAAATAAGCAATCTCAATGTCATCCTTATTTCAATGATGATCAGATACTTCAGCTGTACTGCTATGCTTAGTTAACCCTTTATTTGTGTGATTATCGTGTAAATGGCCACCATCCTTTAATTATGCCCAACTTTAGGTTGTGGAGGTTGAGTTGGTCAGTCTTCCCAACAGTAGTAGTACTCTATTAACGATGGTTTTGAGGTAGTGTTTGATGTGAACTGATGAATATTCTGGTATTCAGAATAATTTGTTTCGGTTAATACCATGGAAGTTTGCTCCCGACATCTTTTCAGAACCACAAATCCTTTGTGCCATGATGCAAGAAGATGGCATAACCAGGGAGCTGCTACTCTAGTAGCAGCTCCCTGGTATAACTGCTCCTGACCTTTGTTTCATACATACCTAATACCTGAGATGCTCGAAATTGTTGTCTTAATGACTTCAAGCATAGAGTCAGATAACAAACTGAGAATGAGTCTTTCATGCATGGAAAGTAGGGACATGGTATGCACTCTCCAGAGCATATTCATTTGTTTATTGTTACTAAAGAACTGCAAAGGTCAGCTTTGGAAAGAACTTTACAAGAGCAAAAATCTATACATGTTTGTATTTCTTTGAGTTTGTGAAGAAAACTGTGGGAATACCTTCCTGCATAGATATTGAAAGGAGGAGGAGTTAAGCCTTTCAGCAAGATCAATTAATTCACTACACCAAAATCTTTTGGTATATAAATATTGACAAGCAGGTGACTTGTGCAAGTTTCTATGGGTGTGAATGATTAACATCTGGTGGCAACTTGTGATTATATAGTTCACAGAAATGCATCACACATGCTGTTACCAATTTTGTTTGTGCAAATCTTCCGGTCAGAGATTCAAGGGAGCTATTGAAAATGACCAAAAGGTCAGTTAAATCAGGTTTTGAATGATGCTATCAGCATCATAGCAGGTCTCTATGTTTTTGAAGAACTCGGTCGTTTGCAGACTTCCCCACAGAAAATCCAGCAAAGACAGAAAAAATTGAGCATGCTACAGTTCATGAACCAAACATTTCCACTAGTAATCGTTGTAGATATGTAACAGTGTATAAACCAAACATTCCCACTAGTAATCATTTTAAACAATAACTTGAGCATGTTACAGTGTATAGCCTAGAAAGCAAACATTTCCACTAGTAATCATTGTAGATATGTAACAGTGTAGGAACCAAACATTCCCACAGTAATCATTATAGACATGCTACGGTGTATAAACCAAAAATTCCCACTAGGAATCACCAAACATTCCATATGAAGGATGTTTGGACAGGTTCTACTGAACTTTACTATTTTCATTCTAAGGGTACCTTGAGCAGTGCACCTGGCTTTCATCAATTCCCTCAAAAATTTGTAAAAAAACATCGTCCCAGAGCTTGCTTTAAGATGTGCACCATTATCTTTATTGTGTTGTCTCTTGTCAGTGGCAAACCTTAGCTTAAATGCCTTGTTTCAAGTAAAAAAACTTGACCACAGAGCTACTATTTGGCTCCCTGGCTTGACAAAAGCCCTGACAGGCATATAACATATCCGATTGCTCTGCTGCCCTGTTCAAGTAGAATTTATTGAAATGTAGTGTGAAAGTTGCCATGTTGGACGGCTCCTTAGTGAAAGATAAGTTAAACTTTGTAACTAATCACAAAAGATGACTTTACAACCTAAACATTTTTGTCTATCATTGATTTGTACTTTCTGCCAGTGTTACCGGTAATTTCCTAGTCATGATTTTCTTCAGCAGTTTCCTTTCATTATACTTAAGTTTACCTTTACGTCAGTATTGCATCATCAGATCTACTGTCTTCGATTGACCGATCTATTTTACAGCACACATGTGCGACCTTGGCAATAACATGACCAGAATGTAAATACCTGGAGTATCTATAGTGAACAAGTCAAAACATATGTAACTCAAATACAGTTTAATACACTTGAAGGCAATTGAATAGATACAATAAGTAATGGCAAATAGTTGGGAGACTACTGAATATTCAGTGATTATTTTAGTTGTGGACCAACTAGAAATTGGATTCCCTTGAGGCTGTTTATGTCTTACATTGATCCATGTGGATAAACTGTTAATATAAAGTATATTTTTACAAACTTTCAGATGCAAAAGATTTCACTCATTTTGAAACTGTATTGTTTTTTGGAAGAGCAAAAAGTTATTTATAAAAAAGGAGTCAACTGATGAACTCAGGACTGTGTTTTCTTAAGTTTGAATTTGTATTGTACTTGTTGGATCAAATAGCAGTGCAAAACATGTTAAAAAAAATGTTTGTTGAGCTGTTAGAGTCCTTGGCAATTGTTTCAAAACAATCAATTTGGCAAGAATGACTAAAAGTATGCAACATGTGAGCTCAATTCTTTCCCCAATGATAATGTGATGCTTTAGTCTCTGCACTTGTGCATTGTAATCCTCATTTTAAGCTTGAGTGGTCAGAAGAAAGTGCAAGACAGAGTGAAAACTTATAGCAGAATCATTAACATCATTATTTTGATATAGTTCATGAGACCACTCCCCTCCTCAAAAGACCATTTCTAATTTCTTGAGACAACTTGCCTCCTCAAAGACCATTTCTAATATAGTTCCTGAGACAACTCCCCTCCTCAACAGGCCATTTCTAATTTCTTGAGACAATTCTTCTCCTCAAAGGACCATTTCCAATATTGTTCTTGAGACAACTCCCTTCTCAAAGGACCATTTGTAATAGTTCTTGGGACAACTCTCCTCCTTAAAGGATCATTTCAAATAATTTGATATAGTTATTGAGACAAATCGCTTCCTCAAAGGTATATCATTGAAAGGAAAAAATATCGAATTGTAAAATTTTTGGCTATATCGTGTATCATTTTCATACATCATTTTAACAACCTCTAAAACAAGGAAGGTATTAGCTCAGCTTCAGTTCTGTGTCGATATATATAAAGCAGACTTTGGAACTCCTAATCCCTGAGGCACAAGAATCATGTCTGAATCCAAATGGTCGTTGAAGATGGTTACTGCAAAGGGCAATTACGTTTCCTCTTTGGAGGTCATTATTTGGGAATTTTGACCATTATGTCAATTTCTACACTTGCAACAAACATTTTTAAGTGGGCATGAACAGGTATTTACCATCATTAGCACTTACAATAAACATCCTGTGAAAAGCTATTCAAAATTTATCTTGCTAGATCCAACAGTATACACGAGATAAGACATCTCTAGCAGTTTATATTTTGCATGGTATAATGAAAATTTCCCAAATACTTAAACCTCCTTAAAGTCAGCAATACATAAACTTGGTTGGATACTATATAGGTTTAATACCTACAAACTAGAAATGACTTTGTTGACTGGAATGGTTGTACACCCCCAGTATCTTCCAGCTGTAGTCTGCCATTTTCTGTAGCAACCAAACTATAAATATTCCTCCAAGAATGTAAAACCAGTTATTATTCAGAAGAAGAAATCCTTTCACAAAAATGCTCCTGTTGGACTCCTGAATGGGAGCTTTGAAAGGGAGAGTGCAATGACCCTGGAGAGGGTCATTGGGGGCACAGTGCAAGAATATTACCAGTTCTTAGGCCAGGGTAGATCGGAGTGCGTACATATATAGGAGACAGGTAAGGATTGTCCTTCATAAATACCCAAACTAGTTTGTGATTATTAAGTATGAATAATATGACATACTACACATACGGCAAGCTCAGTTTGAAACTCTTAGCATTAGAGTGAATTAAACTCTATAACCAGTTCGGTTAATGTGTTTATGGGTTTGTGTTGATTACATCAGTTTACTGACTATCAGCCTGGTCAAGTTCAGTACTACTGCATTGCAGCATTACAGTATATTAACGCTATGGTAAATCACTACCATAACATATGCTAAAGCCAGATTGCAATTATAGCAAATAATTGCCTTGAATGGAGATGATTGCAAGACCTGTGGCATATATGAGGCCCTTCCCTCCTATACGCCCTCACTTGATTAATGCCGACAGACAGGAAGACCCCCTTCTCCAAATTCAAATATAATCCACATGTGAATTGTTCAAGAAACTGAGATGTGAAATTTGAGTATATTTAATTGGTAAATACAGGCAGAGAACGATCAACAGGAGTAACACTGGACAGTTTTCTCGCTTTTTGGAGAGTGAGAAATTTAATTACACGCACCATTCCTACCCAAGATACGAAAACTGACCAAAAAACTGTAAACATTTGCATTTAGTATCCTATTAGGATTCAAAACTGACTGAAAGTTGTGAAATTGTCTACGTAATTTCTGCCTTCATCGACATAACCAGCTTACTGTGAATATGTTAAAAGTGTCGCTTTGAGTTTAAGATGTGTGAGCTTGCTAAAAGTGGATATGAAGCATCTTAAAATAATGTTTTGGATAAAGTTATAGCAACTAACCCATTTCCTATCAAATATATGCGTAGGTTTGATCGGTTACTGATACAATCAGTTTCATAGGTAAACTATTGGTAGCAGTTAACTGTTCATTGTAAAAGTAGTAGATTTTCTTTTTATCACATATATATGTGAACATAATAAATTGCAACTCAGTCTTAATATACTCATGCAAATGTATAATGTAACAGCAGAACTGTGTATTCAACTTGATCTGACATTGATAAAATATCAGATAAATACAGGCCTACCGATGTGCAGAAGCTGAGGAGCAGGTAATTCCTAATGTTTATTGAACCAATGAGGCACTCACTGGGATCACACTTGGTTTTCAATGTTATTTAAAGTAAATTCAGATTTGAGAGAGATGGAAAGTTTTATTGCCAAAAAAAAATAAAAATAAAAAATAAAGGTAATTTATGGCATTCTGTGATTTTGCTTCATGAAAGTGTGTAGTAGTAGTATAGATAATATTGATATACAGTATACTAACGTAACATTAAACTGATGACAAATTATTGTTATGGCAACGCTAGCAACTCCAGTTTTGAGCAGTAGGCAAACGACTGGTTTGTTGATTCATAAACAACTATTCTTGATAATGTCATTCATTATGTTAAATTAATTGTTTACTTCATCATATGATGCATTCCATGGGTTCTGCAGGCCACCTTGAAGTAGTGTATGATGACTGCCAATGTAAATCATCACATGTAATAATACAAGATGTGCGGTATGCAGTATCTTGTCTGTGTTATATGGAGTTAAAAGGCTATGAATGGCTCGTTAATTAGAATATGTAAAACAATTGAAGAGCATATATTAGCAGTAACTCAGACAGTCGTCATGTGTATGGCCTTAATGGCACATCCAGGAAATTGTTTGAAAGTGAAAATTGTGAAAACCAGATGGGAGATTTGTTAATTGGGCTATGACCTTCAAAGACTAATGATGTGTCATCATTTGAAAGTATCATTGTGATGTTGGATAATAATAATAATAAATAATAAATGAGACTTATAAAGCGCCAAATCAGTAGACAAAATTCACTGCTCAAGGCGCTTTACAAAGAAAGCAGATAAGAAAATATACTTTTTGTAGTAACACTTTAAAATCCCAAGGCATAATTTTGTGTGGAAGTATGCATAAATCATACATATTATCTTTGAAAATATTTTGCACCTGAGGGAAAACTGGCTGACCCCAATAACTGTGATGAATGGAACATCCTAGCTACTCATAAAATGGTTCAAGTGTCCTTGCAAGGCTGAATATTAAATGAAGTATATCCAAGGCACAGTTACTATATTTTCTTTATATCATATATAGAGCTGCTATATATTTATTGGATCCATGGCACAGTTACTGTATTCTTTATACTATACATATGCTAAATCGGTACATTTTAGTATTACTTACGAACTGTTCTCGCGCAAGGCGCGCAATATTAACCAGAATACAAAATGCATTGATGTTTGGATGACTTCATTGCACTAGAATTCTGCTTGTTAACCAGAAATAGCTGTCACAATGTATATGCCCTGAACCACTTGTTTACAATTACACTATGGCACGATAAACACAGGTCAGTCTACTGTACGTGGCAATACACACCTCCATCAAAAGCAATGGGACGGTCATGTACTCAATGTGATGCATCCACACACTAAGTATGAGAAGTATCCATAATTCCCATCGTTAGATATCATGTAAAAGGGTTTTCAATGTTGACCTCTGGTGACCTCAACTGAGATTTGACCTCACAAGCAACAGGATTCTTGTACTAACATGTATGAATAGTATCCTTGGTTTCTACTATGAGAAATCATGTTTTCAGGCCTCAACACTGAAATGTTTTTAAAAGTACTCGGTATTTGGCAACCGTGTCTAAAAATCTACTCGCCGGAAACGCAAAACTCACTCGCCACTATGACTACACACGAAGAGAAACATTCACAATTCCAATAAAAAGTCGAAATTAAAATGACTCACAAAGTCAGTCTTTAATTTATTAGTCCATCCATAACATTTGATTCTTTGTGTATAGTTCCTGTATAGTTCTATTGTTTTAATACATGAAGTTGGCCACATAATTTATAGTTAGAAGTCCATGTAGTGATGGTATAGACATGTAATATATTAACTTACATACTGTAGCTCAATGTTGAAACAGGGAAAAACACATTAAGTGGTTTATTCGGTGGGATGATATAACTTGTCAGATCTTGAAATAGCTATCACAAATAGCTCACAGATGGCCACTTGCCTTAGGAGGTTTTATTCACAGATAATATTATGGCCTTTGACATGTTGTCCAGGGAGAGCTCTAACGTCTTGTTACCCAGAGAATTTTCTTTTTCACCCCTGGGGTGAGGTTTACTCAGGGTTGGTATTGAAATTACAACTACGTACATGGATGCAGGCATGTCTTATACCAGGGAGCTGCTACTCTAGAGTAGCAGCTCCCTGCTTGTACTAGTCTTAACCCAGACC
>JAAAKB020231230.1:0-29986 GCA_010014835.2 Apostichopus leukothele | reverse complement strand
TCTCTATAGGGTCCTTGATGGGGACTTAAGTGTCCCTCCTGATCCTTTTTTCTACTAAACTAAACTAAACTAAACTAACTTGACTTTAATCAAGTCAAATGAGCTGCATTTTTTTTTATGAATTTAAGAATGTTTTCCACTAAAGGCTGCATATCAAAGATGAATTAAGTTTCCCTGCGGTACCAATATCCAAAATTTCTGAGAAATGTTCATTACCTAACTACCATATATTATGGTTGGTACCACACACATTCTATCATCAGTGAAAGTTGCAGAGTAACTTTCCTTTTTTGCTTCCATGTCTTTGCCATCACGTCAAATTAATACCTTTTATGAAGTTATTAATGATATTGATTATAACTTATGTGAGCTATTATCTTAAAACATGGGGAAAAACCTATTCGGATATTTAGTTATTTTGTGTGGGTATATACAGTATAATATATGAGCCATAGTGGAATCATTTCACCTTTCTCCTTTTAACGAATGAAAGAAAAAGTGAAAGCTGCATTTGAATGCTGCTGAAGTGAGAAGCCTCCCCTCTCTAAAAGTACTGTTTTGATCAAGTGTCTGATTATTGTTCAACATTGTTTCGTATAGTTGATCATTATAGTTGATCATTTCTGACTGATGTCTGTGGACATAGTGCTGAAACATGTTATTACAATATATACAGAGAAGTTTGAGTACTGTAGACTAAATGTTCAAATTGTAGGAAGATTGGTCGTATGTGCTATTCATGAAATAATGTGTTATCCATGTTTGTATGGGGAAGACAGGAATTTTTTTTTTATAGGTGTTAATTTTTGACAGGGTCTGATGTTGGTAATTCAAATTTCTAGTCCTAAGATTCTTCAATTATGGGGGTATCTCGAGTTAAAGATAGGTTTTCAAACTGTTAGAGTTCCAATAAATTGCCTTGTAAGATGCAACTTGTATATGTTCAGTTTTCCCAAAGAATTTGGATAATTTATTCAGGTTGACTCTATCATAAAGGTCATTAGCATTGCTCCCGGATTTAATCATGCTGAAAGCATTCTTAAGTTTTATAAAGTGTGCTTTGCTGGATGGTCCCACTCACAACATATTTCCTAGACATGAAGATAAAAAATTAGACGATAAGATGTCAGAGAGAGGATCAATAGCTTTACGGGAGTCAGTAAAATGTTTTGACATTCAAGCTCATTTGGGGAACAAAAGTGATGTCCTTTAAATCTGCAATTAGCATCTATAGGCTAATGCAATGAACATAGGTTGTTAATGTTGAATACCTATGACCTAAGCCATATAGCATGCAAAGCCAAGTGTTTGCTGATACAATAGCCTGATGGTACTCATCAATACTAAGTGTTTGCTGTTACAATAACCTGGCTGATCATACTTAAAGACTGTCTGTCCTGCAAATTGAATTATCTTATATATTATTATATTGTAGAATGAATTTGTTCTTGGGGTTATTTTATAGTACAAAAATAGCAGCTTATGATATTAGACTTGTGCTTTATCTTTAAATTTGGAATATCACCAGATAGGCCAATTCAACTCTTTAACTGCAGTGTTTATGTGCTGTTCAGAATGAAGTACTCTAATTTCAGCAGTGCCTCCATATATATGGTTATGATTTTTTTTTGTGATTAGGAAGAGACCAACAACCCCAGTTATCAGTGGAATTATGCGTAGGATCTACTTTGAATCAACAATAGATAATTTTTACCTCTAGTGTACAGTACTGGGATGTAGAACATGTTAATGTAGAAATGTTAGTAAATCTTCTCATCCATGAAGTTGTTACATAAAATTAAGTATTATTAAACATCTTAATACTATAGATCTGCATAGTGTCAGATTGATAAGCAAGTATACTATAGAAGTGGTAAGGCTTGATCCCTATATAAACATGTAAGGATAGGATACAATTTGACATATCGATAGCAGGTTTACTATAGAAGTGGTTAGGCTTGATCCCTATGTAAACATGCAAGGATAGGATACAATCTGACACATCGATAGCAGGTCTACTATAGAATTGGTTAGGCTTCATCACTTTGTCAAGATTAGGGAGTAGGATACAATTCCTTTTCCTTTGGTGCAGTGTGTCAGTTTATGAAAGCTATTGCAAGAATTTGTATTCTTGTTACAGACTCACTTACCTGAAAAAAAAGTCATTTAATATTATATTTATTATTGAAATTAGAGCAATGAACTGAACCATTAGTCACTGGTTTAAATATAACACGGGAAAACACCTTTTTACGAAACTCTGGAGAGGACATGTTGTTTTTTATTACGTACGTGCGGGATATGTATTATGTACTTAAGTAGTATTATAACGTACGTACGTGATAATATTACTTACATACGTAGTACTATTGCAAACTTACATGAGAAAATATTATCAGGTACTTTGTAATTATTACGTTTTAGTACGTAATAATTATAACGAATGTAGGCCTACGTGAATACGTATGTGTTTTTATTACATGATATAGCACTGTTGCATATATAGCACATTCATATCAAGTATTTGATCGTATTTTAACTACCTTTGTTTAAAAGGCCTCCTTCCTTCTAATAACAGGATGCCTAATTAGCATTAGTTGTATTTAATGATAGTAATTACTGTATGTGAAGAAAATTTTGAATAAACAAAAAAAGGGTAAGAATGCATCAAGAATTGGTTACTTTGACGGAGAATAAACATGACTTTCATATTGAATATTAGTTTGTAACACCCTATTTGAAGGTCTGTCAACACTCAACAGTTTATAATTGAATGGGTAATTCAGAACTTTTTTTTTTTTAAATATCATGTCATTATGGTGAAAAATTGGCCATTTATCTATCCAAATAACTTTTGTATCATTTGTTTCAATGGATTTATTAATTTAGTCCTCAGATTTGAGAGAAGGAAATGAAAAGTTGACATTTTCATTTCCATTATTATCAGATTTATTTCAGTCTTGTTCGGACAAGCATTTCTTCTGTTGCCAGTCGGGATAGAGTTTTAATATCAGTAGGTTATAATTCAAAGACGAAGCAGAAACGTTACATCCTGAATCGATTGGATTGCTCTTTTCTTTGAGTATACCGCTAGCAATTGATGTGCCAGATAGTGTTCAGATCTGAACGTCCTTCTTCCCTGGTTTTAGCATGTACATGTATCTCATCTATACCCTCACATAATACATGCCAACTTAATTTAGTATGTGGCACTATACTCTCTGTACTAATCAACGTAGCACTGCCAGCCAGCCCTCAATGATAACGGCAGTGGTCAAATTACGATACCGATGCTACCACTGTAGAAGTAGAGGGAGAGCCTCTGCCACAAACCGATAATATTGCAACAAGCCACTGGCTGCTGCTGCCATGAAGAAAATATGCTGGTAGTCCCTGCTTGCAATCTTTAGCATTCACAGAAATGCAGCCAGCCATTGGGCTGTGTGGACTGCCTCCTCGGGTCTTGATTAATGCATGAAGCTAACAGCAAAGAATAAGGGAGAGGCTGCGATGTGATTAGTTGAATTTTTTCTGGAGGGAGCAAATTCATGGCAGAGCTTGCTAATAGTGTTGAGTGACTCATTGGATGCTATGTATGCATAATACAAGCTTTTCATTGTTAGACATTAACAGCAGTAGACACCGTTCTCAGTTTGTAGAGCCGGCTTGCAGTAGTAGTAGTAACTGTCGGAAATATGACCATTGATTCGAGAGCCAAGTGGAGGAGGAGGCCAAAGTACGTAGTAAAATAAGGTTATTTTCTTCCATGTGGACACAGGAGAAAGGCAAGATTTGGGGTATTGTTCCATAGTAAGTCAATCATATCCATTGTTCTTTGAATTTCTCTCAGAGTACTGCTAGTAGTAGTTATATGCCAGGCGGTGGACATATTGGCCGTTTCTAACAGCTTTGCTATAATACACTAGCCTGTACGTTATGTGATTTCAAATAGTAAATGAATTATTTCAGATTTCGGAAGTGATTTGCTGCTTACTCTCTATGTAATTTGAAAGTTTGGTGTGTTCACAGATTAGTTTTTGTTTACCTTTTTCTTTTTTTTGGGGGGGGGGGGGAGAGCCATCTATGGTTATAATCTTTTTAGTGCTTCCATTTCCTATATGATATAGTTGTTGTTTTGTCAGTTAATTTTGAGTTATGAGGTTTTTTTTTGCAATACTGTATGTAAGTTGCTTCTTTGTAGATAATTTGCTGTTTTGCACCTCAGTTTTCTGCAGTTATTCTCAAAACCCGGAATTGCTTAAAATAATGAGTAAAGCTTGATCTACCGAGAAATTATTGATCTTCTGTGTAGTATTAGCTATTGTACGTTGTGATGGTCTTTGGTCATGTGCATACTATTTGTATTGATCATCCGTCACTCTCCTTATGTTGGTTGATATCATTAATATTTGATAACTTTAATTTTCAAATAAAGTTCAATTAGTGTAATGTTGATCGTCAAATCAAGCAATGTTACAAGTGGGAATATGGCTTCCCATCATGGTTGGCTTTTATCAGAACCAGAATTGGTTGGGAGAAGGGGGTATGAAGGATTGAATTTATTTTGGGGTGGGGGTGGGGGCAATCAGAAGATAGTACCTTGAATACGTCTCTTTGCAATCACGAAATCGGCAGAGAAGAGATTTCGAGGGAAATTTGACCAGTTGGGTGATAAATGAATTTGGTTTGTAAATGTTGCAGTGATTCTCCGGCTCAGTTCCTTCCAAAATTGATTCTTCAGTTGAGGGAAACTTTGTGTTAAATAATACTTTTCCTTTGATTTGGTCGGAATTTGCTGAATTGGGAAAGATCAAACTTATTCATGAATAAATTACAATTTTACATATTTTGGTGGGTAGTTAAGTTTGCCTGTTACTTTGCAATACCAGCTGAATCATCAATCATCATTTCCCTGAACACTTCTGTGTTTTAAGACTCTTTTGATCTTAAGTGCTTTGAACTGGTAAACTTTATTTCAATGAGTTCAACAAAGGTTATATATCCTGGCTATTTGATTTCTTAATGCCTTATTTCACCTGCAAATTCTGTTAACTTTAATTTTTCAAAAAAAAAACACATTAGTTCTTTGGCCAATCTCAATGTTCACTGATTGAATCCCTCAGATGTTGAAACAGCTAGGTAGGTCAGTTTTCAGTATTTTTCAATGAGACCCAAATATTTTTACGGTATTTTAACTGCTTGAGGTTTGGTCTTGGATCATTTCTGGAAATTCAAAAAAACTTGCAGATTATTAATCTAAATTTGTTAAATCGCAAGTAGATGGAACTACGATGGCGACATTCCTAGATACTTCCCCTGAAGTACTTAGTAATTGATAACTGTCATTATTCTTTTGTATTAATTGTAAAACTAATATCGCACTGCATTTAAAGGGTAACTTGTTGAAGGCATAAAAAATTGCACGAAAGACCTCACCGAAAGGAAAACTAAAAATTGTCGCAAGGGTCAACCCCCGCACATCTATAACTTTGAGAAGAGACATGTTTGTTACATCTATACAGAGCTAATGCGGCCAATACAGTCCATGGTTTGCTCATTGTCAGAGTGTGTGTTTGTCTGTGTGAAGTTGCCCAATGCAATTTCTTTTCAAAAAATTTGGAAACGGCAGTGTTATTTGGGTCATTTTTCATTTGGCTAAAAGCTTTGAATTTATTTTGAAAAGAGAGATGGATTCTTTATTAATTTGTTAGAAGTTGTCGCTTCAGGAGACAGGCAGAAATGCAGATGCCGGATGGTATCGGGAAGGTTTCTTTCTCATTTGCCGTATTAATTACAGTACAGTTCTGCCCAGGGACATTCTCTTAATTCGATTAGTGTACTCATTCTATTGTACGCTTTGATGAAACGACGAACGGGGGTGTAGGTTTTCCAACGGGGAGAATATCACATCGGTGTTGATCGATGTCAGTAGATTCTTTCGTTTGGATGGGTGAAGTCAGCTAGCTTGCTATTCGTGGGCGGGCGGCCAAGACTCTCTCGTTCTGCTCATAAAAATGTCATTGTGAGTAGTGATCGGTGGCGGTTAGCGTTGAAGAAACTAATTCAAGTGGTCAATGGTTCGCTGTCTGTTTAGTTCAATGGTATGCTTGTAAGTAGTTGTATTCTGATGATGATGATGGGCACAAACAAGTTAACCTTTTGAGTGGATCTAAAAGTATGCTGTGATGCAAAGTCTTCTTGGACCCTTTTCTGTTTTCGTTAGTTTTAGTAGTTGTAGGACAATATTGAAGAGTGAAAAGTGAAAATGTACCTACTTGCAGAGTGTCAAATGAAACCTTCCTTATTTGTATTAAAATTTGACTGGTTTGGTTGAATTTCCAGAAACCATGGACCAAATTCAGCTATGTTCTCTGGAAGCATGTCTGTAATTTGTTGGATTTATCATTTCTCCAGTGATTTTGTCACAAAATTTTATTATTAATCATCTCTGAAATGAATTACTGTCGTTCTGACTGAAACAAGGGTTCAAGGCTGTCTTTTCTAAAACTATTACCAATCTTTTATTTCTTTTTGTAGCCTAGAGGATTATCCCCTCCCTCCTCTGCTTTCCAGTAATCCCTGAATTTTACTGACTACACCTGTTCATTGAAAAAAATTTATTAATTTAGTTGTTCTTAATGTGATACACAACCCTCATTCCTCAGGCAATCCAAAGTCTCCTATATACCCTGTCCATGAATTTGAGATCCAGTGGTGACTTCCAATTCATATTTGACAAAGGAATTAAAAAAAACTTTCCTTGAATGAAAATCATTGTTAATCTGTATTTCCAGCTCCAATAAACTTTAAGCTGAGGAGTGTTTATACATGGAAGCACCGAATCAATATTGTAACACGATTTCACTTCACCATACAAAGAGCCCTACAAGGACCAATGTATTGCAGTCACTTACTTCCCTGATAGGATATATGCATTATGCATCATGTGCCTATACTTTATTGTAGTCAGTGTACTAGCTCCCATATATGAAAGAGATACATCATTAGCCTAAGTAGTGTATGGGGAGGTTTATTACATTTATTTTATCAGAAAAGGTGAAAAAAAAGAAAGAAATCCTACAAGCCAGGTAGACCTCACAGGAAGGTATTAAGCTTTGACCATAGGAAGTGTATTCATCCAGGAATAAGCAAGTATACAAGTTAGCAACACAGCTGATCTGTGTTGTTGATAAGGGAATTGAACATTCATTGTGGTGTGGTTGGCTTATGGCTTGGACCTTGTCACCTTGCAATAATAGCCGAACAAAGGAAATAGTGTATTAGTAAAGGATATTTAGTAAGGGGAGCTAGCTGTATGTGCAAATTAGCTTACCAGCCTCTTTAGAGATAAAAGATTTGCTGTGAACATGTTGCTGGGTAAACCATCTGTTATAAAGAACAAAGGGAGGGAGGGAGAGAATAAAAAAAAGCAGGGGTTTATATATTTACACAAAGGAAGATAGTGTGTGTAGCTTGGGCCACATGGTTCAGTTTGCATTGGCTAGGTGTAAGCAGTGGAAGATTCGACCATTTCAGTGTGGTACATTGGGAGGCAGACACATGTGGATCTTTTTCTGTTGCAATGGCTGGCATGTTGGGCAAAAATTGTTACACCTTGTGTAAAAATGTAAGTACCAAGAAGCAACTTGTTTTATGTTAAAACAGTTCAGAAGAGGAAAGCTCTGACTTTACAAAATACTTCATAATTTGACAAAACTTCTTGTACCATGTTGTATTTTTAAGCTGTAGTAGATTGTGCAAGGTTGGTTGACACAGAAATGAGTTCTACATTATTAGTCATATTTTGCAGTTACTAAGGTATGTCCTTATTGGGTTGCTTATACAATGCAGCTGAAAGATAATTTTATTGGGATGCTTGAAAATGTTGTAAACCATTAAAAATATTGTTGTAAAACATATTTCTTTTAATCAGTTTTTGCAGGATATCTGTCAGGTGATTTTGGTCTGCTAAATGACTTTCATAGTTTGTGTTATTCAAGGCCGTAAACCTACCAAGTTAACTATACGTATAGAAATCAGTCAGATATTTCCTGTGTGCCATTGTGTTCCCTGTTTATGAATACATTTATTTTTAACTGACATGTTCAGTTCTACAGTAATCAGTGTATATTTGTGCATAGCCATAGAAGGCAATGTTATAAGGGTCCTAGCCACACGAGCAATGTAAGTGAAGCTGTACTAAGCAGTGATTGTTTACAAAAACTCTCTCGTAACACTATCGTATTGTAAGAAACATATATGGTTTCCCCATGATATGTCTGATTAGCATCAGTACAGGGTCAGTGCATCATTTAAACTTTGCAATGTGCATTGCATCATTCAAACTTTGCAATGTGTAGTGTGCTGCTACTAAAACAATTAGCCAGTTAACAGAATATCCTGTTATTCTGCAGACCCAGATTTCTTGGGTTTATTAAGCCTCGCTGGAAGGAAGCAAAGGAAACACTACTTCCTCATTGGAGCAGCGCATCGAGTTACCGAACAGGCTGCACCATCATGAAAAATACATACATGTGTATTTCATCTAGCCAATGTTTTAGACTGGTGTACAGGTTGTAGCATGCACTCACTGTATGCAGTATGGTCTGTAACACAGTACTACACATTAACCTGTGCTGCTGTTGTGGTGTATTCAAAGTTGGTGCTATATTAATAACATAGGAATATAATCATGTTAAGTGCACAAGACTCCTAGTACTGGGTACATGGCTATACTGTATGTACAAGACTCCTAGTACTGGGTACATGGCTATACTGAATGCACAAGACTCCTAGTACTGAGTACATGGCTATACTGTATGCACAGCACTCGTAGTACTGGGTACATGGCTATACTGTATGTACAAGACTCCTAGTACTAGTTACATGGCTATACTGTATGCATAAGACTTCTAGTACTGGGTACATGGCTGTACCACATATGCTATGCACAGTAGGGTCAGGAATTAGGTGGAAAGGTACTTGCTAATTTTGCAAGAGCTGGTGTTCTAAAAGGGAAAGCATAATCTTCAAAGCAACAAAGCCATAATATTTGAAACTCTGTTTCCAACATGTCAGTAATTTAGGCACAGTTGAAATAAGCATGGTTTTAGCAGTTTTCTGTGTAATCCACAAAGGTATACCTTGAAGTCACTCATTTAGGAAACTTGCATCTGATCTTAGTGTATCAAGAGCTCTAGGCAAACTATCCTGGTGTTTTCCTACAAGAGTATTTGTAGAATTTTGTAGTGCATAGATTCCGTACATGGAGTTGTGTAGCAGCTGATCAATGGTTTGTGCACAAAGTCATCCTTGTAAGTTCAGTGCTATCCCATTTCCATTCCAGCTGAGCTAAAATGTCTGGACTTTGAACAGTTTAATTAAGGATATAATTAGACTTCATCACTACAAACAATGGACTCTTCCATCTCACAAGGCACTCTCTGCCGAGACCTTCACTGACGAAATGGGGTGGCAAAGTACAAATTATTGTCATTCATGCACATTCTTGATGATAATACTACTGTACTTGGCTTTACTTTGTATATATGATTACACATTATCATTTATGTAACATGGCAAGGACAGAGTCATCGGTGATCAGAACATTTTAGGAATCAAATGGTACGAGCAAAAAATGCTTACGGAAGCATATATGGAGAGAGTACACAGTCCAAAGATCAGAGTCCAAAATGAACCCGTCTGGTTAAAATTGTTAGAGATCAGATCGTTACTTGTATAACCAATATTTACTGGGTTATAAAAATCAGCTGTTTGAATTACTCAATGCTGAAAGTAACTCGCTTTCGTTTCTGTGGTTCTTCAGTAACAAAGCTGCTGCACTTTGAAAAGCTGTGGTTATTCTAAGAAGCCGTTAATTAGTTTTGTTTTTTAAGTGAGATATAACTTGGCAAAATAAAGAAAACCTTTGTGGTCTTCTTGTGTTGCGACAGCAGATGGGGATATGGTACCCACTTTCCCATCAAGGAAAGATATGAAAGTCAGATGTTGATCTAGGAAACTAAGTGAGTGTTGCTTTCTGTCCGGGTGGGAGGGGGTTTCTATCCTTAGATAATAAGATGTTACAAAACTGCTTAACTGCATTTTGAAGTACTGCATCGTAAGAAACCCCTCATGTGTGTTTTCTAGCTTAGCTGATAAGTCCAAGCCATCAGTTATTGCCTACTACTCATTATACTATACTGTAGCTCATCAATTGTGTATTTTAAAGAAATTACTTACTGTCAGATGTTTTCTTAAGGGAATAAAGTTGATATTAGTTTCAACAGCTGTGTGCTATTTTTGTATTTAGGTTTGTCTCATATTTCTTGATAATTAATCTGAACTGCACGTAGAGCCGTAAAATAGGAAGGCATTTTCAAGACCGTGGCAACTTTCTATACATTATATGTACTGTATATACATACACACTGTACAGTTGTGACTATCCAAGATACTGTACTTAGTAACAGTAAAACTGTGTGGGGGGATATTGGCCAGACAGAAGGAAATAATAGGCATGTCAGGTTTGTTATAACTCTCATTTAATGGCTGTGAGTTAAAGCTTGACGAGAGTCAGGTTAGTAGGAAGTTATTAACATCATACAGTACAACCTTATTGGAAAGTGGAAGTGTTTGTAGTCGAGATAATCCGTGCTAATTTCTACTGTATAGAGTGTGCCTTTGACACTATGCAATATTTGTGCGGTTAAAACTCAACAGCAACAGCAGTTAGTACTAACATCCTGTGCTGTAAGGTGCATGCATGGTATGTACCGTAAGCTTTTCTCTGCAAAATTTTTAATGTACCTTTCATCAGCAGAAAGTACTTGGCTGTAAACACTGTCTTGGACATACCTCACCTCATGTGTTACTCCACTGTGAGTACACAGTAGTGTACATGGGGGATCTTGTCAGCTTAGGAATATTGAAACTGGTCAGTTCCTACAAAAAGAAAAGTGTTCAATCTGGGCAGGCAGTTTGTAAGAGAGTGATAAAGTTGGGGTTTATATGGCAACAGGTGGTGGGCGTCCTATGTAGCTTAATGCTGCAGAAATTGCTCATTGCTGCTACTGTAGTTCCTGGACCCAGTCTTAAGTAGTCAGCATATTTTGTAGTTAGATGGTTTTCCTTAAAATTCTTCAGCGAAGGTGTGATTCTTTCAAATATCTTTCTTCAGAGGTGATTCGACTCATTTCGTTATTTTCAAAGTCTTGTTTTGTTTTTGCCTTCAGTTGGAGATGAAGCGGACGATGGATTGTCCATGGTCTCCACCGGGTTCTACCCCACTCAAGAAGAAACACTCTCTCCTCTTGGCAGATTACAAAAGTACTGGGACAGTGACAATGTCTTCAATAGGTAAGTTCATAATTTTGTCTTCTATGTGTCTGTTTTTTTTTAGGAAATCCTACCCTATATCTGCTGATTCTCTATTGTGTTAGATCAGGTTTGATTCCACAAGTACTAACTTACATTTACAGGCACAACAGCTTTGCCATCTGCTCCAGAGACTGACCTTTTATACATCATCAGTCCCAAGGTATAATTCTTTGGAAAGAGCTTTCCGTTTCCGAGGGAGTAAGTTTTGTAGAGAGAATGCTACGTTCTGGTCTACTATGTTGAAGATTGATATGTGCTAAGAAACTAATATAATCCTTTTTTTTTCTTCGCCCCAAGCTCCAAAGTATTAAATTGGATTAATATAAGGACCGCTGCAATACTGAGAAAGACGTTTGTAATACCGGTGATGATAGTAGCTTGGAAAAGAGGCCACACTCAAAGCCACTCACTGATTGTGTTGGATGCCAATTGAACCTAACACAGTCTGTCAATTACTAAATATAAGACAAACTCTCTAACAGTTAAGCGACTCGGAACTCCATTCGGTTTGAAAATGTTGCTTTCGCGGGCACTTTCCAGGTAGTAGTCTATCACATATCTATGTGAAAAAGCCAAATAGGAAATCTTAACCTCAACTTTTGCAACATTATTTCAAATGAAGCTTGACTGATTAGCTAATGGACTACCCTGTATTTGAGTGTAGAGTTATGATTAAAACTTGAACCACAATTGTCAGAAAAGTTGATTCAGAGGCAAAGTATGGAAGTTTGTCTCATCGGTGACAGCAGCACATGAATCAGAAGCTTTTAGCCTGTCAACTCTTTCAACTGAGTGAATTTGACAAACAGAGTTTAATGGTACCCTTGTCACCTTAGCAGCAGTTCTTGGGCATCTCACACTGTTTCAGCGGTTGTAGGAGATGGTACCATGTATTATTTTATCCATCAAACAGTAGTAACCTTCGTCTCCATTAAGAGTTCTTATATTTTAACAGAATTTTTTTTCTTTTTTTTGGCACATTGCTTGAACCATCCACCATTTACCTTACTGTATTAGCAAAGACTCGGAACACCTAATAGCGCAGCAGTCTTTTTTTCACACAAGAGATAAATTACCTCATTATAAAATGCTGTGAAAATGCAATCAGCTTTTTAGGCAGGAAATCATCTTTTCCCTTTTATATTTTCTTGTTTCCAGTGTCTTTAACACTGAAGAGTAGTTTCTCACCCAGCCATTGTGCTGCCATGCCATAATGATTGCCACAGGCATAAGAGTGTATGAAGCCACTACTACTGCCTGGTGCATAGATTCTTCATTCTAGACTAATTTCCTTATTAAGTTTTCCCTTGGCTGGATAAGTCTTCTTCTCTCAGAATTTCACACTCGGCTTAACGATTCCCTTCTCCTGATGGGTGACATTTCAAGCAAAAAAATGGATAGTGGTAATTTGTGGCTGTGAGAAAAAAAAGAGGAGAAAAAAACTGCCTGTCTAAACTCACCTTGAGAAGGGTTGCTTATAAATTATGAAACCACTCCAAAGATTATACGTAGGTATGTAGATGATCATATAAAGTTTATATAAATTTGCACTGAGAAAGTAAGTGCAGTGTTTGTTCATAGTGATGTTCTTTGTCTGGATTCAGTTGTGTGTTCCTTCGTAATAATTAGGGGGGGAAAATGTGAGAAAATGAACGCTTCCCAAACATTTGTGCATCTATATTGGAGGTGAGATGTCATTTTCAAGCATGTGGTTTGCATCTACATTGCAACATATCTCGCTCCATGTAAAATACATGTAGGTGGTTTGTAGTTTCTCATTAAATCGCTAGAAGAACTTCATGACTACATAAAGAAGTATCAGACCTTAACTGCTCTTTCTTTTATACTATTGTTAACCATGACCTACCCAAATTTTCTACAGCCACTTAAAGTTGAGAAGAAGTCAAATAAAATGATAATCAAAACTATCATTTAACAAGTCCTGAATATGCACAATGATTCCCATAAATGTTTCAATAAATTCTGTCGTCCATGAAAAATTTCACTCCCCCCCCCCACCCTTAAGATAATATGAAGAGAAACAGAAAGAGAGCACATACCTGTACCCACAAATCATAGAGGAATTAGCAACGAGCTGTAGTTTAAACACTACCGTGCACATACCTGGAATGTGGCTTGATTGAAAATGACATCTTGCAACACCATTTATGGACATGTTTTGATAATTGTGGTGCTCAGTTCTGGGTGGGGTTGGTACCATTTTCAGGACCATTGTGACTGTTAAACCGTGCTTACATGAAGAATGGCATTTGTCTGTCTGTAAGGATGGTTCTCATGATAGTGGCTGATTTTAATGGATAATTGTTTTTTTAATCTATGTATGGCATGGTTTCATGGATACATATTTTTACTTAGTCTAGCTAGAAGATGTTAAATAACTAGATAACATTAAATTGTGGTAGTCTATAAGGCAAAAGGCTTAGGGGTCAAAAGCATAATATTACAGAAAGATAAAAAAACGTTTAAAGGCTAAATAAGAAATTGTTTTCTCAGCTGGTTCTTTGAATCTAGAACAGGAAACGGCATCAGAGAATTGAATTACTCTTGGTCAGAAATTTCAAATTCCAGAGATGATAGACACGAAACAGAAATGAAATGTTTCAAATAAAACTTGGGAAGTGATGGCAGCAATGTAGATCAGTGTAATAGAGTATTGAATACTATAAGTGCCTAGTAGTGACTGTGAGAGTGGTACGTGCGGTACTTAGACTTACTTATCTGGAAGATGTGAGTGACCGAGAATATTTTCCATAATTATCTGTATGTGATACAGAAAGAAACGACATTATCTGATACTTAACGAAAATTCCTGGTTTGTCTAAGAAGTGATAATGTGATAATGGATTGTTCGTGTGAGACATAAAAAGAATGGGTTGAAATTGATTTGTGAGGCACCTCGAGAAGTTTTTTAAGTTGTTAATGTAAGTCACACCATCACTGCCAGGGGACTAGGTTTTGAAAGTTAGGGGTGTAGGAGTTGGTTGCTTTTCATGAGGGGGGGGGGGGGGGTTTCCCTCTCCAATCTAGTTATTTTGTAATTTAATGTACATACGTAACAGAGTTCGGTCTGATGCTGCACAGTTGGCTAGGCAGGTCTCCCTAATAATGTACATTTAGGGTGTTTTTGTTTGAAGCAAATTCATATTTGCAACGTTTGAAGCAATTGTTGCGACAGTAACACTACAAGCTGACAGTCAGATAACTATAAACCCACTCGGCCACTGTTTAGATGAGTAATGTACGTGGACAATATGTACCATTAAAAATCAATTCAAAAGTGTGTGTCCTTCAGTTTTATCGTTTGTATTTCCCTACTGTCACTACATGACCTTCCATTCAATTTGATGAATAAGCTCTACCCTAACCCATTGCATGGCTGTATTTTTTGGAGTGAGAGTTTTAAACTGTGTGTAGTTGCACACAGTACGGTACATAGCGAGTAATGGTGTAGAATTGTGGAGCACAACCCCCCCCCCGTTTGTCATCGGATGTATCATCATTTCTGAAATTTATGGTATCTGGGGTCTTTAATTATGTGATACTAGCATTTGAGATAGTGCACTTGTAAATGTCAACTGTTTTGAAATAACCAATTTAGTACTTTCTCCCCCATTATATCATGTCCTTCTAGACTCATGTTGGTGGAGTTTTGGAATCCTTAAAAAGATAAATAACAAACGATAAAGTATTGAACTAACAAATCGACAGACCATCAGGTAGCAAACATGGCAGTTATAACTAATTAATTTTGTATTTAATTAGTTCATAGTAACTTAAATGATTTATGACACATCAGTGAATGCACTGTCACTATAATGATCTTCTCTTAATTGCAGGCAAATGGTTGCCAGGAACCTTCTGGACACCCTGAGGGCCATTTTTACCATCCATGAAGATCTCGAAGAAGGGTTGAAGGTACTGGTGTGCCTCTCGGAAGATATAGGTAATGATAACATTCTTTAGCTTTTCGGTAATGGATGTGGTGGTAATCTGGTGAAGAACTCATTTGGCTAGTTTCTATATCTTTACTCTTCAAAAAGACTACCACCACAGTGACAAGTACTGTCAAGCACAGTCAAAATTGTAAAGTTTAGAGATAAAACTTAGAGTTAAGTCATCCCAGTCCATCGAAGTCAATTCCCGATTCTTATGAAACCATTTTTTGGCTGATAATGCATCTTGAGAGTTGAATTTGATTTGCCATAGTCCATAGCAATATATAGTTGGTTACATTTTATAGTTTTGGAGTAGTTTATACCAAACATGCAGTAGTTAACAGTTTCAGCTAGCAAACGCCAATAAATCATGCAGTCACCAACTTCAAGTATGCAAATGGTAGCATCTCATTCTCTTGTGTCTCTGTTAGCTAACACACCTCTATGACAGTAGAGGAATGCTGCAGTGAC
Organism: Apostichopus leukothele; assembly: GCA_010014835.2. NCBI lineage: Eukaryota > Metazoa > Echinodermata > Holothuroidea > Aspidochirotida > Stichopodidae > Apostichopus > Apostichopus leukothele. The sequence continues at coordinate 14,180 of JAAAKB020231230.1, read as the reverse complement.
AGTAAAAATATAAAAATATATGATGGAACCCGCTGCCAGCTGAATAATGAATATTAACAACTCTGAATAATTACAGTCTGGTCCCGGTACATGTGGTTAAGACCCTTGGGGGGGGGGGGAAACAAATGGTGTGTTAAAGGTTTAAAAACCACTAACCGGATGTGTAAGTGGTTTATCATGATTGTGTTGCTACTACAGTACTACACATGATTTTCCTCTAGTAAACCTCTTTGTCATAGTTCCTTTTCCTTGAATTGGACTTTGCTATTGCTACGGATGGATTCTTACCAAGTCATTGCTCTGGTGAAGCAATAACCTTTATAAAATGTGTGAGGTTGGTTGCTCAAGCACATCCCACAGATGGCAAAAAGATACATATATTAGCCTCCTCCTGTCAGGTTCAAATTTTGGCATTTAGAATTTCATGAAGGTTTCTGTTAGCGGCGTAGTAGGCTTAATGAATTCCTAAGACTTCCTCATCTCCTATGCTTCAATACAGAGAGGGGAGGCACAAGCAAGTGATGGTAAAATAGGATGCCCATTAGGGACGTGAGTCTGAAAATGGGAGGTCAGGACTATGAACATGTGCCTTACAGCCACGTGTTGTAGTTTGTTTGTATCATCGATGGAAAAAGTTGAGAGGGTCTCTAGGAATCTCCACAGCATTAGGGATGTTGCAATAATGACTTACGCAGTAGTTTATGAGAGGATTGATAAGAAATCAGTCCGATTCATCATTTTGAGATGATAGTGTTTGGACTGGATCAAACTTCTAATACCGATTCAATGAGTAGTTAAATAATTCTTTCTTCATATTTCTGTTAGTTTTTGAGAACTAAGTTAATCAATATTTTGTTCCACAGTTCGATTGGCTCCTGCCCTATGCAAATTGCACTGTAACGTTTTTTTTTTTGGTTATTCTGCTTACTTAGAGCAGCTTTCATTGAGTAGATTTGATCAAGTTACAAATTTCAGTTTTTGATAAATTTTAGATTTTGCTTTTGCTTTATGATTAATATAATTAATAAAATGTATCCAGGAAGAAAATAAATGAAGATCAGAAATTAAAGAAGAGAGTAAATTGTTAAACTTGCCGATTAAGATTTATTTGATGCAGTAATATTGAAGGGTTGTCTTTGGGTTGATAAATCGAACACTTATTTTGGGTAACACTCAAGAAGAATTAGGTTATTACTGCAGACCAAGAGCCAAAGAGATACTTTTTAAGGTCAGGCCTAAATTATTATTTCAGCTGTTTGGTGTTAGATTTGGTGTGCTCGGGTAGTATTCTCATAAGAGCGTACTAATCATTCGCTAAACTGTGACGATGTTTAGCTGAAGCAGTGTCCACAATGTAAGTTGCCGTTTTATGAAGGCTTTTGCAAAGTTCCAAGTCGGTAAGAATTTCAGTGTAATATAGTGGACATGAAAATTGCTGTATAATTAGTGAACTTCTCTCTGTTTTGCTTGCCTGTGTTTAACCATGTTTCCTTGGTCTGTATCAAGGTATCTGTCAGATCATAACAATGTGGTGGATCAAATGACTGTTTTGATTTGTTGGTGGAGTTACCATGACTACTCACTCCCATGTAAACCCACTTAAGCACCCACTCCCAACGTTCTGTTCAAACATTATGAAGTATATGTCTTCTCCGATATATAGGCCTGATCCTATAAACTTTGTTCCCATCGAGAGGGGTATGTACGAATTTAGCCGATCTGCATTGGAAACTCTGCTATGGATTTCAACTTTGAAGCTACCGTACAGTACTGTTCCTAAGTAACATTTGAGCTGCGTTGAGTGCAATAATCGCAGTCATCGTGCATCTCCTTTTGCCTCTGGCCGCAAATGTCGTGACAATTGCCATAAAACTGTCGATCTGAGAGCACGTACATTCCTCGCAACGAACGCAGCCATAAGTCTATTCATCTCAACACCGGTGTTAATTGTTTGGTCTGTGCAAGCAAAAGCTGTAATTCTATAGTCGATGTTATTCATCGTGTCACAAAAGAAATTTGATCGGAGTGAAATGACAATTTTATCAGACAGGTAGGTAAGCGCTTCCCACACTCGCAATCTAACCTGGAAATCATGCCCTTCCTGCCCCCTCCCTCTCTTCCTGCCCCTTCCCCCACCCAACCCCCCCCCAACAGTGGAGGTCACAGTGGTTTAGCATACATGTGTCAAGTTACTATTTGGTTACCCTGATCTGAAAGTACCATCCCATAGTTTACTACTCCAGGATTTATCTTCTCATGAATTTGTTGTCAATGGTGAAAGGGATTTTCACTAAGTACTGTACACATTGACTGTAACCATATTAGCTAATGATAGTCCAGAAAAAAATGAAGAGGCAGGCTTATAACATGTCACCATCAAGGATCTTGCAAAGAAAAGGATGATAATTATCTTGGGGAAAATCCCTTTAATTCCCTCTGCAGCCATGAACTGAGGATGATGGATTACACACACATAGATACTGTAGCTATTGTCATGAAGCTGTCTTTGAACATATATTATATATATTATATAATATTTACTTGTTATTCAGGCTTCCTATCTGGTTGTTATCAGATGAAGTAGCATACAGTACTTAGGTACAGGACTTAGGTGTAGGGATTGGATATTTAACCCATCATTCTCTGTTGTCATTTATTGCGTGCTATCCTTCAGGGTATCCAGGGTAGCAGTGATTTATGTTTCAGGGTTTTTGTGAACTTTTCATTGCAGCTCCACTATTTAATGTCAATTTATATATGTATACACATCTTTTTAATGTCTCTCTATAAAGGATTTTTTTGGCGTTTGGTCGGTAACTTTACCATTTGAACCTCACATTACTCAAAATAAACTTGCAATCGATCAAACTAGGGCAGACCTCAAGTATTTTCGCACCAAATGAAGGTTAATGGGCAGGCCTAGTAATTAATGATTCCATTAGCTTCTCAACCTTTTTGTTGCCAAGGTCCTTTTTATATTCAACCTGCTTGTATTATTCTCATGTTAAAAATGTCTTACTCACAGGCAAATAGGAAATAAAAAAAAAATAAAAAAATAGAAAAAAGAAGCAAACTCTGACTTTATCGACGTTGCGTGCAGTGACTGCAGTCAAGCTACGTAAAGAAATGAAAAATTCATCGAGACATTTATCAAAGTGAGCTCTAGAAAGCCGCTATAAAGTTAAAAATGGATTGTGTAGTTTTGTCTTAGCTATGCCGCATGAATAATTGTCACTTTAATTCAAATTCAAACTCTTATGGCCATCTCCCTTTCTAGAATATATTTGTTCCTCGGCAAGACATTTTATTGACAATTCAAGTTTACCTCGCCTCAACATCGGGAATTAATTTTTCCAAGTTAGATTATATACATACTAGGTAGATCATTCGAGACCGCGGCACAGATTACATGTATGCATAATTAGGTGGAAGATTTAATAGGAGTGTTGTATCGGAGGAAGAGAAGGCTTGAATTTGTTTTGTAGTTTGTCTTTCAAGTTTTTGAATCTTAAATTACAACTGAGTTTACATGAGATAGAAAATGCAAATTGCTGGTAAAAAGATTGTCGCTGATGGAAGTGATAGATGACAAATTAACCGGTTTGCAATCATCAAATCGGCTGCAAAATACATCTCTGTGTCATCCTTAGAGATCTCGAACTTGGTTCTCCATTTTCTGCTTTTCTTTTCATTATTCATGATGCTCCATTATTCATCTGTTTTTTTTTTAAGCGATTGCGACGCAATCTACTTTGCACGTTTTTCAAGGCACGGCGAAAAATCTTTCATTTAAATTTGAGTTGTATTTTTCATGGACTAGAACATTTTGAAATTGAGTGTGGCATTTGGCAAAAGAATTTCACTTAAGCATCAACAAGCTTTTTTTCCCCCCTTACTTTTGTCTCTTCATCAAAACAGTGTATATTCTACTCTCGGTGCGGTTGCCATCATCGTTATTCGGTTTTAACCCATCTACCCTTCGACAACGTTAGGTACTAAATCTGTCAAGCATGTACCTCTAAAATGTTGATATCTTCGGTAATTTGAAAAGGTTCACAGTAGACTGGATATGAAGGACACATGGTCGATGAAAGTCGACATTCGAATCAGACATTTGAAAATCAGGTAAAAAAAAAAAACGGTACGAAAAGGAAGAAGGATAAAGAAAAGCCGTACATGATTTATAAAAGATCCATTACATCCAGGGTACGAGGGAGGACGAGGTTTCCTTGCCACAGATTAAATGGCCGATGGGTACCCGCAGAAGAGATCTACCGTAAATTTACGAGGGAATGGTCTCTTTTTTTTGGCTGGAAGCCTGCTCTGACATTTCTCGTAATAGAATGATCAAATTTCATCTGAAGCAAAACTCTAGCGACTTCACGTCGGTAGGAATTTGAACTATTGCCCTTGGGTTTAATAATGGAAGTTTGCTGAGATTGAAAAGTTATAAATTTGAAGAAGGGTTTTAAAGAGCCGTGCAAAGTTATACTTCCTTCGGCTTGATAGCTAGGTAATAAAATATCTCAAACCCAATATGACTCCGACGATCCCGTTATACTTCCGCGGGAATGACTGATGGCGTTCTCTCACTATGTTAGGGTTGCGTGAGTCTGCAGCGTATACATATATCTATCAAAGTGTGGTAGGCTAGGATGATTGGAGTCCAAATGTTGTGTGGAGACAGGTAGGCATGATCATTTTTACATGTACGGTAACAAAGAAGCGTTAATGTCGATACAGTCTGTTTGTGTAGTGCAGCTTTTCGACAGAGCTGCAACCAGCATTTACAAATATCAGCAGTTGTAATTTATTTTTATAACGTGTGAGTTAAAATAGATAATTGGTTGAGTTAAGAAACAAACCCCTGGAGAGAGTGAGCTGTGCAATGTTATTGATTCTGTTGATAACAGTTAGTAGTAATGGACTTCACACATGGTTGTTTAAACAATTAAATCCATTGTGATATCAGTAATTGTTAAGACTTGATATAGTCAGTCCACGGTGAAAACAATGACATTTTGCTTCAGTCTGTTGAAGCAGCTTTTTTGATTTTACCAAAACTAATAATTTATTCCTCTCTTACCTGTCTCCTTAACATACGCACTCTGATCTATCCTTGCCTAAGAATTGGTGGTAAAATTCTAGCCTGCTGAATGACTCCATATATTTGGCTACATGAGATACTATTTAAATTAATCCCAAATTGTATTGAAAAATTTCTGATTACTGTAACAAACTTAAAATTCTGCCAAGCGTACAGTATGTCACGGTACTGACACGTCCCTCTTCGCCATTTTATGCAGGCCCCCGTTTTTTTTTCAGGTAATTTTTTTTTACGCTTTTCCAATCTCCTATAAAAGTAGGCCTAGTTCCAATTACATCAGTTACCACATTTTTTTCTTTCCCTTTTCAAATTGTCAAGGGTGCTTTAATCCCTGTTGTGCCCTGGCAGACATTTAAACAGATTGTGAAAGGTTTTAATCATTGCAATCCTCCTTAGGTTAGAGCAATCCCCCACTTACGAATCTCTCAACTTTGTCTATTTAATGTTTCGCAGCTCCTCAATCAAATTGTTGCAGCTGGGTTTTAAGTCCGATATAATAACGTGAGAAAGGCCTATGGCCGGAAGCCTCCGTGGAAGTGTAAGGGTTACGGTAATTTCCAGTGTCTCCCTGTTAGAGTTAAACCCGGTTGTGAAAAGCTGTTTTGAGACCAAGAGTGAAGTCTGCCTCTGAGGAAATTGGAGACCAAATTAGAGAGCCTTGTCCAAAGCAAATTCCCGGGATTGATTTTGGGAGAGATGAAAAAGTAAACTATTCTGGACGCAATCATGTCTTACTATATTTAGAGAGGTATGTCTGAACTCCTTGTGGCGAAGAAGAAAAAAGGGAAAAAATATTTGGTGAATTAAGGAGTCGCTTGTGGACGGCTGGATGCAGTCTTGACGAGATATACCGAGGTGCAACATATCTGAACTAGTGATGAAAACGGACAATTCTTTGTTTTTTCTTTTGAAAGTATCATTGAGAATGACAAGAGTTTTTCTAACTTTGTTCAATTTTGTTCTGTAATAATACAAAATGATTTGGGAAAGCAAGATGTGAATTTTGAGCACAAACAATTGTTGCAGATTTTTACAATTATAAAATTTGATATTCCAACAAGAAAAAATGTCAGTTTATCAGTTTACATATAGATCTATGTGTGTGTTTTGTATGGGAATATGGTAATTACAATATGCACAGAGAAAGCTTAGCTATCACTTTTTCCAAAAAGAGACTAAGTTGCTTTGGTAAAGCATGTGAAACTGGTTCTTTCATGTGGCAGTTAACTTCAGTGAAAGATAAATTGATGCACGATTTGTATATGAGTCATGGCAGATCAAAGGTAGTTAGTTATGGTCATAAGAAGAAATTAACGAAAACCAGAATAAATCAATAAATGGATTCTGTTTAAATATAAATACAATATTCATACATAAACTATATATACTGCATATTTAGTTATTTATATATATCTATATAGAGAGTTCCGTTCATAGTATCTCTTCTCAGATACCACTTTCAGTTTCGTTCAGTTGGATAGCATCATGATTGCTATCTTTAGAGTATTGGTTAACTATGTCACCAAATGGGACTAGCAAAGTTTTGATATCTGTAGATGAAGAGGCCTGTATAGTGGTAACGAGGACCATCCTTCCTGGTTTTGAACCTCTAGACATTCAATCAGTATCCAAGGCCTGGTCGGTTTGGGTATCGGCACATAACATGCGAGGACCGGGTGCAAAAACCAGATGGAATTCCCCCTCCCTCCTGCTATTGAAGGTTTTCCAACTCATTGCCCCTTTCGAATAATATGTATACGTATAACCATGACATGTAGACTACAGACTAGCAATGAGTAATACCTCTAGTATAAACCCCACTACATGTAGGCTACAGACTAGCAATGAGTTTTACCTCTAATATAAACCCCACTACATGTAGACTACAGTCTAGCAATGAGTAATACCTCTAGTATAAACCCCACTCTCCAAAAATGAAGAAAAGAACTCACTGATGATGGACAACATAGACTTGATAGTACAGTGACCCAGGTCCCTGATTAGAGTGAGTAATCTTAAAGGTGGTGACCAGACTCGACGTTTAATTGAAGGGACACGGCTTTAATTCTGGCCGTCTAGCTTTAATTTGTCATCGAACCCACTCGTAGTCCGTTCAAACACCATCATGTGCATCAATCTTCTACCACTACAGCTTATAAGTCACTCAGTTTGAATTTAGTCTTATTCACATGACGAAGATGACAAAAACAAGTAATTGTCATTAACGATGTACAGATTATGCAGCGCCTGTATAGCTGCATCGACCAGTCGACAGAAATCTACTTTGTAATGTCAAGGTCTCAATGATGTCTCTGTATACATTATTGAGAAGGAACAAATGTTTTTCAAGTCAGTCGAAATTTTGGTTGTGAGATACGCAGTCTCGTAACCAGCTAATAATCAACTTTGCACTTTGCATGCAGTTACACTCTGTGGGATTGAGATGTCATACATGTTGTCTTTCGCAGCAGCTTTCCAAAAATGATCAAAAATCCCCATCCATTGGAAATCGCAATAACAGTTTGGTTGTGTTTGCTTGGGATTTAGACCCGAGGTATGAGTTGGTGGTGTATTATTGATCTAAGTGAGATAGATGTACCGATGACACACCAAAGCTTGAAAAGTTTATTGATAGAAGTTTAAGAACTGCTAAAACTGTCTCAATTTTCAGCTCAAAGGGAGAGAGAGAGGAAGAGAGAGAGAGAAAAGCTGTTAACAAACTGCTCATCTATTGCGAACAAGCCTGTGTAGGTAAATGGACGTAAAGTGCGAGGGCCTGACATTCCTCAATAGCAGGATCTTATTTTATGTTTTGAATAATTATGGATTTTGAAGGATATCTTTTTGATATTATAAGCCATCAATGGCACATATTTTATATCAGTTCTACGGCGTGAAGGATTACCATACCGAACATACTAGGAAGGCTTTCTGAGTCCTACACACAGAAGGTCACCATTGGGAATTTCAGGAAATATTAATCATCTAGGACATTACATTTCTAAATAGTTTTTGTCTGAAATTAGCTCAGAAGGGACATAATTGCATTTACCCTACATCATCTCCATGAATCCTCGGTTATGTCATTGTTTTGAATTTAATATGAATATGAGTACAAAACAATCTTGAGAACTCAGGTAATTAATGGACTTGAACAATTTGGATGCGTCTCAGCCCAATTTAAATCACATTCGACAACGAATAAACATCAAATAATGTCAAGTGAATCTGCATTAGGCTAAACTTGATAACTTTTTGAGGTGTTCTTTTCTTACAGCTGTTATTTCTCTTCACATAGACAGATCTTTTTAAATTTAATTTCAATATTTTTCTTTATTATACTTCCGGCCTTACATGTCTCTTCACAACAATTACACTCTTGCTGTATACAGCAGTATCTAGAATTAAAACAAGTAACTTTTTTATGCACTGCTGGCCTCCCTTAGTTTTTGTCTCTATGGAAACATGGTTTAGACTTATTTTCAATTGGAATTTTACAGTGTGAAAGAAGATATATATATAAATCAAAACCTTTAGTTTAGATTTTTGGATAGAAATGTTGAAAGTGTCAGACAAGAAGTAATATCCCAAATTAAATGTTGTCTACAGGGTTGGATGTTTATGGAGGCCAAGGAGGCTGTGGATTTTTCTTCTTTTGTGTGGTGTTATAAATGGCCTCTCTGTCTTTCAACATTGCTGGCATGTAATATGCTAATTAGTCCAATATCATTAAAGCAGTGTCTTGCATTCAATCGCTACGATTTGTGTTGAGTTCTCTTCAGCGATACTGTACAAGTTTTGTGGTTAAATTTAGATTTTTGAGTAATTCATTCAAAGAAATGTTTTGGTGCTGATTGCTGCTAAATCTAATAACAGTCCAGGTTTAACATCCAATAATGAAGAAAAATCCAAAACTGTTTTTCATTTTTCATTAGTGGATAAGTACTAATATGCAATGTGTTTCTGGGTGATGAAATTCTGGCAAAAATGAAATGCATTAATGAATTATAATTAATTAAGTTATTTTTGTTTTTAAAGTAATAATATGAATTTCCAAGTAAAATTGACAAAAAAGCTGCTAAAGTAAATATGGTTCCTATTAATCTTGCACTATTAATACACAGACTAGCAGGATTATTTAGATCCCGGATTTGTATTATGCATTTCCATACTACGTTTCTGTACCTTAGAATGCTTATCATACTGTAGGATGTATTCCAAATGTTTGACCGAGAATTTACTTCACTTCTTCACTTACCTGTCTCCTCACAACTTATGCACTATTACTCTACCCTGCTTATAAATGTGAACTGGTTAACCTTGTAACACTGTACCCCCTCAGCAACCGGTAACTAACCCCATGAATAACCCTCCTCAGCTAAAACAGTTTGTAAAATACCACAGAGACGCATTTACAAGAAGAGAAACAAAACAGGCTCCTTATATATAGTTATATATACATTGTAAGAAACAGGATTCTTTAATGTAGAATACACATCTTACGATTTTGTCTCTTTATTACAGTGAGGTTAGTACCTGTGATTGGTTGGAGGGTTGGGTTGAGATGCAGATATTTTCAGTGTTAAGTTGTTGGCTGGTGATTCCCTTGCTTCAAAACATTTGAGTTTCTTTTAATAGATGTATACTGTTTGTGTAGTTTTGTATTCATACTAATGATATTAGACTAATTGACATGTTTATAGAGAAGGCTGTTTACATTCACATCCGCTGATCAAGGATGTATTTAAGAAAACAGAAAGAAAATTATATCTGATTGGTCTGCTCGCAATTCTGGCCAAATCCCTCCTTGGCCCTTTGAAAACCCTAATTTCTACTACAACATTGGCAGTTCTCGATTCAGTACAGTTCTCCGGACAGCCTCGTCTCCGAGACACTTTTGTCACATTTGTATTATAGTTGAAACCGTCAAAGTTGAAAGTTGAAGTCTTGAAATGGTGGAGCTGTAATTAGTAGCGTGTGATTATGGTTTTGAACAAACCGTTCAATTTGATTGAATACTCTGCTGCTTTAATATGGTATGAACTAAAACCGCCACCACAATGAGCTTTATGCCCAGTGTCAAGAGCGAAATTAATTTTAGAGCCTCAAGCAGAAGGAAAATGAAAGGAAAGTACTGTTTGCTGTTCGGATTGAATCCTCCGTAAATCTTTAACGACAAAGCGCCGGTGGAAAGAATGTGAAAAGGAACAAATTACATCTTTATTCTTTCCCCTTCTTTCTTTTTTCATTTCCTTTACGGATATAGAATATATTGGCTATCTACAAAATTTGAAGATGAAACACTTTATCCCGTTGGCTAGAAAGACATTAGTTTTGAAACATATATATTCTGTAACCCAAAGCGAAAGTAGTGGTTTACCCTTCCATGTACTACTTGGAAAAACACTTCAACAGCCTCTAAAATTATAGGAAACTGATTTAAAGCAAAAAAAAATCAGGGCCTCTGTTTCTTACTAAAATGTTTGTTTAGCCCCCAAATGACAACGGTGACAAATTATGTCAGTTAGGCCCACTTTTTATTCACGTCCATCCCCCTAGGGCTTGTCAGGAAAAGATGTCATTGTTTAATTAGTCTTCTACCCTGGGTACCTGCTAGACATTTCCATTTTTTTTTAGTTTTGGGGGGCCTTTTTTGTTTCATAGTTCTCTCTTGCTAAGGGAGATTTCAACAATCCTGTTGATGATATTGTTGGATTGTCTCCATTTAATTTAATCCACCAAAGCTTTACAGACTTTCGAATCAAACCGTGTTCGGCATGGCAATTCTCAAAGCTCGAAGCGGTGAACAGTGTTCTGCATTTAATACAGGTGGTGGGCACGAAATCGATCTTGCCAGCCACAGTAAACCTATATGCATTCTACCCATTGGCTGCAACACTTCATGTACTCACAAACTTGGTCATCGGTATATCGACCTCGAATATGCTACAAAGTTCACATAAATGGTCACACATGCTTCAACTTCAACAGGCTAACTTTCATCTTCACGAACACCACCCTCAGAGTGTTTTTGCCTCACGGAAGTATTTAATCGTCTAATTTTAACACTTCTCGATCAATGTCCGGAAGGAATTTAGAGATCACTGCAGAACTGCCAGGAAATTACCTTTTGAAAAGTTGGTGAAGATTATAGTATTTGGGGCCAGTAAGTTCTGATGACCCTTTTCATCCTTTATCCAATTAAACTTACATACCAAATGTAAGAAAATCAAAACATCTCAAGAATTTTTCTAAAAATTTATGATTTTGTATCCTCAAATCCCTTCGAATATTCAACTATTGCGATTGTTGTGAATGGTTTCCAGAAACAGGGTTGAGTTGTTGAGCACGAATACTAAATTGGTGGCCTTTCACAATTCACTGGGATGGACCCATGCGTGACTCTTCAAATAAGATGATATTGCATTGCCAATCGTTTTTGCAAATAGCTGCTTTAAGATGCACTGGATCAATGCCATGTGTATTATTATTACTATTATTATAATATTAGTAATGATAACGATAAAGGTAATGATAATACTGATGTTGTTTTAAACATGCACAGTATTAATTAGGTCAGGATAAAGTTTATCGAGTTAATCATCGCAAAATGCTATACAATAATGGTCAAATTGCTGTACAAGTCCAAATATGTATTGCGTTTTGTTTTTTTTGTTTTTTTTAGGAATCATATCAACCTAGAAGAGCCAAAAATCTAGAACCTTCAAAAAAAAATGAAAGTTCACCAAATTTTGAACGGTAAATTATTTCATGTAGGCTTAATAAAATTTATCGGAGAAAATTATGGAAAATAATGGACAGGTCTTTTTTTATGAACAAGAAATTTAGATTAAAGTTGTCCAGTCATAAGTGAATATTACATGCCTTGGTCAGGATGTCACAAAGTTTACAAAGAAAGATGTCACCAAAAAACAAAATGTAGTTGGAGATTTGGTTATCAATTATGCTAATTAGTATCTGACTTCTTTATTCTGTCAGAGTATTGCATTCACCTGGTTTATCAAGGGTAGCAATATTCATAACGATGCTAAATACTTTGCCCTTTTGAGAACACACCGTAATGTCCACCATTTTGATCAAACCTATTCAGAGACTTGTGACGAACAAGATTGATCCGTTTAGCAAAATGTTTACAACCCGTATCAAAGCATGAGGGGAAATTCTGCTTAAATCAAGTGGATATTTTGCAAAAGAAAAGAATTTTTGTGATTCCTCGAGGAGTTGGATATCTCGCAAGGCATTGTATGTAAACGAGACGTGAGATAAATCGTGACTTTTCAGTGACAGAATTGTTAAGTGCTGGGAAAAAAGTGGGGATAAATTTCTATTCTCTTTTTTCAAAGGCATTTTGAATGCTGTTTGAAAGCTAGTATTCCAAATATATGTAAGGGCAAAAAATGTACTTAAACATCAGGAAGAAATTTTTTTTTTGAAATGTAAGCTTTCGTAGAATATTTTACCTGAAATCTCAATAGACCACTGACAGAGTTGTACTTTTACAAATTGAGGCAACAATTTAAAATGTTTAACTAAAAACCGTATTTCAATTGAAATATTTTGTGTTAGAAGCATGATCTTCAGAGATGGGAAATTTTATATAGCAAGGTGGAATAGTTTTACCTTACAAGAGAGTGTCACATTTTTCTGCCTCACTTTAAAATTCGATGAAGGGCAAAACCAAAATTCTGTGCAGTTTCAGAGGAGAAAAAAAAAATCTCCAAAATTATTCCTGGTGTTAAGTCAGTTCACTAAGAAAAAATCGAAAATACATTTTGACAGAAAAATTACCTCAGCCACTTCAGGTGCGTTGTAAAAGTATCCCAGCAGAGGTTCTGTCGATTTTTCCAGGGTGAATTCGATTCAGAAGTTTCCTACTATACTTCCTTCAGAATCTTCTTCAAATCTTGACGTGTCCTTGAAATGTCACATTAAGAATTTTTGTTGTGACCCGACGTGAACTCATGTATATAACAGACTTTTGAATATTCAGTTTAGATCAAATTTAATCCATCTTTGGGAAAGTGATATATGCATGCAAAAATTTAGCTGCTCTGATAATGGCAAATTTCTCTTCAACAGTTGGCAGACCCATTATTATTACTCTCCAAAGTTGGACTGTTCTGTGCACTTTCCTTAGCGCATCACATTGGAGATGCCTTAAATTCATCTGTGTTAGCCATAGGTTAGATGATTTATGGATAGGGTGGTTGGGATTATAGTGAACCTCCGGTATTAAAACTGTCTCAGTGATATATTTTAGCTCTCATCTTGAAGATGCCACAGTGCTTTATATATTTTTTCTGATAGCTTAATTTGTGTGGGAAGAATGTTCGTGGGTAAGGGTTGGCATGGGCGGGATTACGGGGGGGCAAGAGGGGGCACTTGCCCCCCCACTTTTTCCCAAATCTTAGTTCACTTTTTTGTCGTTTTTGCAGACAAATGTGCACAACCCTAATCGAAATTATTCCCCCACAACAGCTCTATCAAATAGGCCTATTTGTTTCGAATCTAAGTCGAATTTGTGTTTAAGATCGTAACATGTAGCATGCAGAATAACTGGAGCTGGAGCTAGCACATGGTTCGCAGCACAGGTTACGAATCCTGGAGCTAACACACTAGCGATTCAATTCTGCATGTGATGAATCCGCGGCATGTGCTACAGTGCTAGCTTCAGGAATTGATTTTCAACGTTGCTGCTCTACTGAATGCGTTGAATAACTAAATCCAGAGAAACGATTTACGAAAGCCAGATTTGCATATTGGGTATATCAATAATTAAATTCAATACACTGACACATGACACCCCCCCCCCCCGTGTCATTCAACAATATGCAATGGCATATGCCGATGTAATTTCTTTACTGCTCGAAATCACCCCTCCTCGACTTCAGTGGCGACGGAACCGGTGGACTTGAGGGGCTTATCCCCCATGAAAAAAGTGGGGGGGGGGGGTAAAGGTATGTTCAGCCCCAATATTTGCCAAGTGCTCCAAGAAGTGGGGACCGCGGGGAGAATTTCGAAGTGGGTGCTGAACATATTCTTGATCGGTCCA
>JAAAKB020231120.1:0-11383 GCA_010014835.2 Apostichopus leukothele | reverse complement strand
AAAGCTAACTATATCAGTGTCTCCTCTAAGGGTCTAGTGGTAGAGCAGAAATTTTTGCATCACAGGGTCCCTGGTTCAAACCCAACTTCTGCTTTTCCTTTTACAATAACAAAAAGAAACAGAACACAGCTGATTTTTCACATCTTGTTTAGCAGCTTACAGAAAATACATCCCATAAAAACATGCATAAATATACATCCATTTAGAACTAACCAATGTTGCAATACACAGAGACTGACCTGCCCTCAAACAACATACATGATCTAACATAATATGCTAATAACCTGCATAGAATGATTCTACACATACCTGAGGCTAAATGTTTTCATAAAATATCAAAAGAATTAGTTTAAAGACAAACATCTTCAAGTTGTTTCTCCTTCTCTCTTGTAACTCTCTGGCAATGATAACACAGTGTAAATACAGCAACCTGTGGGCTATTTGAAAAGTTATTTACAGATACTGCAACACTAATCTCCATATATATATATATGACCGCATGATAATTAACACTATCCTAAACATCAGCAATGTTATATCATACATGCAGCATGTTGGACTGAATTATGGCAAATGATGTCTGTGTGAATATCACACAGTTTGCACGATTTACTTATCCACATCACATTGGTAATGACAAACTTTCTTTCCTCCAAATAATATGCTTTCTAAGCCTCAGACATCCTTTTTCCTTTAAAAGTAGGTATATAGTTTGATTTTGGTTAATTTTTATGCTATTTGATAACATTACAGCTTATCAACATGATGAGTTCAACTTTATTTCCAACAGTGAAGAAAATGTCAAAACTGGAACCGTGGAAATTTAATACAATACGAAAAGAGAGATCTGAACAATAGCTTTCTTGTGCTCCACAAGGTAGGGGTCTACATAGCATGCTTCAAGTTCATTCCTGCTTATACATTTGCAGTTATGGTATTTACAAGGCTTTGAGGCTATGGCCTGTGTTGACCTCAATTGACCTTTGACCTTCACCTGCTTCAATAGTGACCTTGTACTTATATATGGGCATCCACATGCTAAGTTTAAAGTTCAGCTTCAGTTTAGGAGTTATCATGTTTACAATGTTTCAGACTAACTTTGTTTGACTTCAAATGACCTTTGACCTTCACCTGCTTCAATAGTGACCTTGTACTTATATATGGGCATCCACATGCTAAGTTTAAAGTTCGGCAAAGCTTCAGTTTATGAGCTATCATGTTTACAATGTATCAGACTAACTTTGTTTGACCTTAAATGACCTTTGACCTTCACTATTTTCAAATGGAGTACTTGTACTCAATAAGGTGGATCCACATACCCAGTATGAAGTTCAAGCACATTGTAATTTTTGAATTAGAGAGTTTACAAGCCAAGGCCTGACACACATACACAAACAAGCCATCACCACTACAAAGATTATTTATTTATGGAGCCAATCGCGAGTCAAAAGTAGCAATTTTTTTATTCTTTTGTTCAGTAACTGTTGATGTGATGTGAATACAAATATTGCAAAGAGTTTGAACTGAAATGATCACCTCACTCTTGGTTGCTATAGTGACACCTGGGTGCAATGTTTTGTTTATTGCAATGTTTTGTCTCATGTTTTGCCAATTAAGAGCACAGAAAGTGCGTTAATGAACTTACCACATCATCATACAAATACTCAATTCTACAGAAATTGTTTACCAAGTTCACACCCTAATGTTGTAGTGCACTAATAAGCTGACCACATTTTATAAAATAATGTAGAAAACTAGATGTGAAGATTTTTGCACTGCCAAAGTATTTGTTGAAGACCTTCTTGGAAGTGGAGAACTTACC
This sequence comes from Apostichopus leukothele, assembly GCA_010014835.2. Lineage (NCBI taxonomy): Eukaryota > Metazoa > Echinodermata > Holothuroidea > Aspidochirotida > Stichopodidae > Apostichopus > Apostichopus leukothele. The sequence goes on along the minus strand of JAAAKB020231120.1, from coordinate 9,561 downwards.
CGGAACAGTCCAACTAAGCCTCCCATGAAAAGACCGAGATAGACGTTGCCCTTATCCAGGAGAGACCAAGGTACACGAGAAGGTTGCTGCATAACCTTTGGAATGCTACGGAACAGGTTGAAAGCGGTCTGGATTGCGTAACCTAGACAAAATCTGGACAGGAAACCCTGAATAAAAGTTAAACAAAGATGATTTTAATAAAACATTATCTTTTTTAAACAAAGAAACAAAAACCTTCGTTAATTCCAGATGCTACAAACTTGTTGATAATCCTACTTCATAAAATAGAATGTGGAATGTCTTTCAATCCCTACTACGACAAAACTCAATCAGATCAAATAGCAGCATGTGACACCATCTTACAACATGATAGCAGAAGAAGGAAGCAGATTAAAAACAAAACAGCAGAATTTCATGAAAGATTAGAGGACTTAAAAGTCTAAAAGAGGAAATGGAATAAGAAAATAACCAGGAAGAGTCAATCCTAACATTAATGTTCTCTAGAATCATTTCAAGTTGGAGGACGATGCAGATGTTTGTGTCATTGAGTTTATACATGCCTTGACTTTTGTTAATGTTAATCAGTTTTAGTTATTACGTGACTGTCACAATGTTGCTTAGTTCTAAAACTACATAAGATTTACTGACTATCCAAAGATACAGTGGTGTGATACTTGTAATCATACTTTATAGACAATTTGACAGGGGTAAGCAGGGGTTAAGGGGTATTAAGAGGGGTAAGCGGTTGATTTGCTTAATTAGTCCTGGGAAACAGAGAAACAAAGAAACCTGTTGACTCAAAGTACTAGATAGCAATAAAGATTCTTACCTCTGAGATGTAGTGTACACAGCTTCCTTCATGCTTACATAGTTGGTGACTTGGTAAATCTTTAACCCTGAAAGGGAAAACAGGACAAAGAGATTATGATGGCCTCCCTCATGCATATTTATGAGGAACATGTATCATATTATTCATGCAAAAAACAAGAGACTAAAGCTGTCAATGTTGTTACTGATGTATATCCAGGCAGGGGTGCTCTGGAAAACTAATAAACTTAATGTATTATTTGTTTCTTTTGCAAATCTTATGCCTAAATTTTATCTTTTCCTGTTATACTTTTGGTGTACTTAAGTAACTGATGTTGATTCCTACAGGAACCTTCGTGCTAGACCTTCCTGCCACGAAAAAAAAAATGTGCACTAAACTTATTCTCAACATAATAATAGAAGTGTGCCCTCTATATGACCATAGCCCAAAAAAAATGCATAATTACTTCTGTGAAAGAACTGCCAGAAGTCGTTTAATTTCTCGGGGTAAGAATTGAGCAATGGTTGAAAAGACTGAGCTCGATTCAGCTGGAGATGTCCCTCCTCTGAGCCCTGCCTCTTGTACGTGGGATGGAAGCTCTGAAGACCCAAACAGTGACCTGGAATGATAAATGAGAGGATTCTTGTACAGGCTTGTATGTTATAAACTCAGAACTCACCGTAGCAGCAACACATGTAAGATGAAGAAGGTATTTGGAATACACACACACATTATGACTGTAGCTTTCATTCATTCAGAAGATGGTGGAATAGGCCTAGGGTAATATGTTATAAACATGTTGTGTTTTGACACTGTCTCAAGTAGGTGACTCTTAACTGTAACACTGTGTATGTGGAGTGTGTCCTTCTAACTGAGGTGTATGCATCACTAACTTGTACCTGCACAGTGTATTCCTATAAATGAAACATGTTTTGTAACTATGTTGCAGTCTATATGGCTATGAGGGTGTATAATATGAGACTGTATAATATGAGACTGCTACAAGACTGTATAATATGGACTACTATGAGACTGTATAATATGAGACTGCTGTAAGACTGTATAATATGAGACTGCTATAAGCCTGTATAATATGAGACTGCTATGAGACTGCTATACATATGAGACTGCTATTAGACAGTATAATATGAGACTGCTATAAGCCTGTATCATATGAGACTGCTAAGAGACTGTATAATATGAGACTGCTATAAGACTATAATATGAGACTGCTATAAGACTGTATAATATGAGACTGCTATGAGACTGCTATGAGACTGTATAATATGAGACTGCAATGAGACTATAATATGAGACTGCTATAAGACTGTATAATATGAAACTGCTATTTGACTGTATAATATGAGACTGCTATTTGACTGTATAATATGAGGCTGCTATAAGACTGTATACTATGAGACTGCAATAAGACTGTATAATATGAGACTGCTGAGACTGAGACTGCTATGAGAGTGTATAATTGAGACTGCTATGAGACTGCTATGAGACTGTATAATATGAGACTGCTATGAGACTATAATATGAGACTGCTATTAGACTATAATATGAGACGCTATGAGACTGTAATATGAGACTGCTATGAGACTGTATAATGTAACTATATTGCCGTCCAACAGAGAGTGCATATGACCAATGTCGGATTGAAATTCTTTCACAAGCAGCATTTGTTCGTAATACTAGTAACACATGCCAACAAAAATAAACTCGGAACTAACCAAATTGAGACAAACCGGCCCATGAGACACCTGTTTGTTATTTGGTAGTATCCAAGGTAAGAGAGTCATGTCAATAAATTCAACAAATAAACAGGTTCTGGAATACAAGACCATCTCTTACCTTAACCGGTAGTCACATTTTTTTGTTCCCTACTTCAATATCATACAACAGTATCATAAACACTTCCTGGATTACTTCCCACTTGAAATGAAAGTGAATGACTATTAAGCATCTTCAAAGAGTTAAACTGACCTTTCAGATATATTCAATCAGGCATTTGTTTGTGAAGGTGACAATACCCTCTGACTATCTTGAATTTTTTAATAGCAGTTTTATTAGTTTCTTCATCTCAAGATGCCACGCTGTTTCCAGTATTACCAGGGAGGAACGAGTGACAAAATTGACCAGTTTTATATTTTTCGATTGGGAGCGAGTATTTGGCATCAAGGGTTTAAGTAATCTATTTAGTAATCTATTGAGCTTCAACTGAGGGGTTTCAATCCAATTATCTGTAAATGTTACACGGTTTAGTCAGAGTTACGTCAATTTCATTATAATGCAAATCACAGCTATATGTTTCATTTACTGCATGTATCTGGCAAACAGTCAACAGCATAACAGGCAACAGCATAAAGCTAACAGACCCTCTGTACAACACAACAACTGTGTACTACAAAACATAATCAACAAAGGTGTAAATATCTGACTAGATTCCGTAGTAAACTGACAGTCGATACCAAAGTTCAGTGTTTAGTTCGTACAGAATCTGACGTCTTGTCTAGAGGCTTCAATAATCATTTGAGCGATAACCGGAATAAAAAAGGTGCCTCTTTATCTGACTTTAAAAGCATGGTACAAGGGAAAGGTTTATATTCAAACAACAGCATTTGCTAAATAATCAATTAGTAAGGATTTCTCTTAACGAGATATTCCAAATTTGACAGTTTTATAATGTTACTGGGAAACTTTCTTCATCTTTAAGTTCAAAATCACATCTTCATAGCATTTTATAATGGCTGAGATATGAATTTTTAATATAAAAATTTGAATATCACTTTTGATGGTATTTTTGTGAATGCTTGTGGCAAACAGCAGAGGAGATGATGTCATCACTTCACTGTTAAAACTGTTCTTATTTTTTTTATAATATTTAACTCACTAATTCACTAGAGGAAAAATAATATTTCTATAGAAAAGTTGCAGTTCAGTTGAATGAAAGTTTAGTCTTGTAACAAAAGAGCCTTTTTTGGAGTATTGAATATTTTTTGTTCTGCATGAAGAGAACAAGTTCCTAAAATATTCTCGAATGTAACCAAAACTGACCTCAGAGTTGACTGGGCATCGTTCTGGAGTATGTCACCACGCCTGCATAAAAGAAAACAAAAAGAAAGAAATATATAACAAAGTGGTAGTCACCTATAACCATAATGAACACTTCCACAACACACTCAGGAAACACAAGCCCAGGACTGATCCACTGTGTACCGAGGGGTGGTAAATATCTTAAATAGACATCAAAGGTAGATTGAGAAGTAGCTTGTTAGCATTCATCATAGTGTCTGTAACCAAGCATACAGTGAGTGGTGTTAAGTTACAATTACCGACCAGCGCTCCAAACTTGGGAATGATAACGGATCTACCTGCCTATCTCTCACCTTCTACGACTTACATCCAATTAATCTTCTGTTTTTATATTTTTTCCTGTCATATAAGACGAAGAAAACTGTTTTGAGACTTGCCAGAATAAACATGTAGTCAACCTTGTCTTGGAGTACTAAAGGCAACTGGTGCGGCTGTGTGACTAGAGTAATCACAGGAAGGAAAATTAGTAGCAGGTAAGTCAAATTTAAGAACTTCTTACAAACAGGCTCTGAATTCCATAGTTGGATATATATCATCAAAATTATTTAGGAAACAACTTTTCCAAGTTACTATATAAGCTTAAATAATTTGTTAGCATTGATTGATTGGTAAAGGAACTTTTCCAAGTACACTATAAGCTGAACTAAATCTGCTAGCATTGATTAATTAATTGGTAAAGGGTGATAATTACAGAAAACAAAGTTAGATACTTTCCAATTCTTCTATACTTTTTTGTTTCTGATGACATTTGTCTCTCTGGAAACAATGAACTTTGAAAGGGTCCAATTACTGTTTTTTTGCAGGTTTCCATTTCATCTTACTAATTTATTAGATAGTACTATGAATATATTATGGAGATTAAGATTACCACAGAATGGTAATGCCATAGTTTAATCTATATAGGAAGATCACAGGCTGCATCTCTGGGCAACAAAGACTTTCTATTTAGAGATTTCAATAAAATATTTTGCTTACAGCAAAGGAAAAGTGATATTTCATAGACAGTAACTATAACAAAGAAATCCCACCGAGCAGTAAAGTATGGGTCTATTTCATATCTCCACCAATTTTTGGTCTTAATTGCAAATAATCTGCATGTTTTACATGTTATTACATTAATGCAGCTATCAATATAACAAAAGCTTTAAATTCATTTGTGCATGGAGTGTCTCTTATCATTTTTTTTTTTTTTTAGGGGGGGGTTTCTTCTAAAAGTTTACAACATAAACGTACAAACATAAGTACTGATAATTGAGTTTCATTTTAAGCAAATTGATACAAAAATCCTAAAGAACATGCTGAGAGACTGTTGGGTATACAGGAATTGCAAGCAGTGATCTCTGTCATTTGGTATAGATACTTGGTCATTGCCTGCATATATCTATCTACTTATCAAGAAAGTCCACTGATGACTGATGTAAGAGGTAACCGCTAACGACATTAATCATCTTCTTTTCACAGTTCATTACTCTAACTCACTTGACCATCTTCAGAAATAGAAAAATATTGATTACTATCAACATAAACATGAACATCATTATATTGAACCTTCTATCTTACTTTAAGTTGTTGTGTTATAAAGTTTTAAGTACTTATTCTATAAACTCACACCATCCTCACACCACCTCACACCACCATCACAGTAGTCTTTGATGTCAAGTACTTATACTGCAAACTCACACCACCCTAACACCATCTCCCACACCATCCTCCCACCATATCCCACACCATCCTCACACCATCCTCAGTTCCTCACACCATCCTCAAACACCATTCTCACAAACCATCCTCACACCATCCTCACACACCATCTCACACACCATCTCACACACCATCCTCACACCATCACACACACCCTCAGAGCAGTATTTGCTCTCATTGAGCACCAAATGTAATTTCCATTTTGTCTTTTATTTATATACTTAAATATAATATGATTTAAATAATCATTTAATACCAAACAGAATCAATAAACCAAACTAAGTATTGACATGCTCAATGATTTTCCCCAAAAAATAGGAAATAATAAAATGCAAATTAAGTGTGAGTTTATGTCTTCCTGATCGGGTCTTACGTTTCTATAATCTTTTTCCATATATAAAATGCAATTCATTGTTATCTGATCTCAATTACTATACTTGATTGAACTTCAAAGTATGGTTTAGCAATATCCGGCCAAGTCTACTCAATGGGAAAGACTTGTTAAGCCTTATTGACCAAAACGGCGAGTATTTGGCTAGCAGAGAGGAAACATTTCAAACGATAGGGCTAGATTTATTGGCACCAAGCAATGCAGTACTTAGACTGTTTATCTCATATCAATGCGGCTTTAACACAGCATCTTATACATTCGACATAGGTTTTAGTGTTGTGTGGTGCTACCAGCATCATAACAGCTACTGTATATGAATACAGTACAACCCTAACCCAGACAACAAACAACCCTTAAAATGTAACCCCAAGAGAGTTTTTGCTACTTTCATCTTTGGTTCCCCATTTTACTAGAGACAAGAAGACATGTTCCAACACTGTTGGGGTTAAAGGTCATTATTGTTATTCTTGCACTAAAACTTGTGAGAAACTTAAAAACTACTCCTGAACCTGACATTGAACTATTGGTTACAGTAAGCTGGTGATGAAGTAACTAGCTCTAGTACTATGGAGCAAGGGATGAGACCAAAGCTACATTGTAGCTACATGAGGTAGCTATGTAATTGGATGAGGCCTATAGCTACCCTGAAATACATGCTAGATGAAATAGCTATGGGAATGGGACCCTACTCGGTAGCTATATGAAATAGCTACAGTGATGAGGCCATATGTAGCTACACTGTAGCTACATGAGGTAGCTATATTCATGGATGAGGCCTATAGCTACTCTGAACTACATGCTAGATGAGCTAGTTATGGGGATGAGGCCATGTATAGCTACACTGTAGCTATATGAGATAGCTACAGTGATGAGGCCTATAGCAGCTCCATAGATATAACCATATATACCAACTTGAGTATTATTGGGAACTAGAGCAGAGGTTCATTGTTGACATAATTTATTATTCTTCAAAGAAGCAGCTGATAAAGTACTCTGCACTGAGAGCTCTTCGGCCTGGTCAAACCCATAAATAATTGTCTTTCCGCAGGAAATGTTTGCATTTCCATGTGGGATAAAAATGACAAATTAAGCAGACATCCCTTCAGGAATATTGACCCTGTACCGATGCAACGATTGACCACGCTCTATTTAGGACGTAAGAAACATATATATAAGACTCCACGGTGATTTGGAAATTATAGTAGAAGTGAGGTTATAATAATACTTGGTAACCATTCCCATGATCGTGGTAGTCACCAAACAGAATATAATTTTTGCATACTTAACAAGTGACCATACAGAAAACCAATACCGAGAAAACTACAATTCACACAACTCTGCAGTTAAGTGGTCCACCATTGCAGTTGAATTTAAGGTTTTTACACTGGCCTGGTTGTGCGCACTAAATAACTGATGCTATATTTTTTCCCCAGGTAACTGTATGTAAGAATTCAACAGATCTGTAAACCTGGGGTTCAAGCCTGTCCTGTCTGCAAAAGAATTAATTAAAGGCATATTTATGAGTTTTCTCACTTTTTACATGGTTTGACAATATGTGCTCCTGTCAGTAAAAATAACCAACACACTGGTACCTAATTGGTGCAACATGAAGTTTGACAAGCTGCCAGTATATAATTCCATGGTAACATGTTAAAATATTTCTTTGACATCCAACACTGTGATTCATGGTACACTAGTGCTTCATGAAGCTACCATAATAGATTGCTAAGAGCCTCTGGTAATCCTAACACTGGTAATTAGTACCTCCTTTGTTTGAACTTGTGAAATGTTTCACCATTCACCATTGTGAAACTGAGTACTAACCATAAGAAATGGCTGCACAGCCACTCACTTTACAGGTAAAGTGCAGGCTACCTCATTACACTTTGGTTAATTTGGAAACATATCCAATGGCTGAGTCACTCTCATATGAGCAATAAGGCCTTGTTCACATTTAAGAACGCAAGGGGCATTATTGATATTAAGTTCACGAGGAGGATCAACTAAGTTAAGAACAAGAGGCATTCACATTTAAGAACGAGAGAGTTTCACATTAAGTCCTCTTGCGAGATTAATATACTGCACAGTCGTGAAAAGGTCATATCAGCTGTTTACGTTCCCCCTGTGCTTTGCCATTGCCATATGTGCTGTACTAGTATGTGCTATTCCGTACGCCACTGCGCCGCAACGTTCAATCATCGCACATAAACAGTATACTGTATTCAGACCACCCCGTACCACACTACCATTACCACTACACGTTAACCCAGATTAGAATTTCTTCCAAACACTTCAAATGGATGAGCGAACGAATTTAATAGTCAGTTGTGTCACATCTAATTTTGAATTTGATGCTAATCCAACATCGAAGGCACTTGATGTTAGGTATAAAGATCTAGTAAAGTCTATGCTTAGGCTTATGTAACTTCATTATAGGCTAGGCCATGAAATGATTTTAGACATTTACTAACTGCCTTAGCAACCGAACCCAAAATCATCCGTTTTGATATAACATAAAATTACCGATTTTGGCCTCTTAAAAAATCTGTGAGTTCGGCGTACAATGAATTAAAGTTTATTAGATTTAAGTGGACTGTCGTTTAGTTGGTTTTCTTCTAACAACCTTTACGGTGGCTTTACAGCAGTATTGGTCGAATCGGTTCAGAGAATAATGAAATGGTTCACGTATAGTGTCGTTTGGTACAAACAAAAACACACGCATGTACTACACATTCAAAATACCAGCCCAATTGCAACTCGATAGAGCGGTTATTATATGGCTTAACGGGAAATCTCGGGTCACTATTAAGTCCGCGACTGTTCACATTACATTTATTAAGAATGCAAGAGGGATTGATCGAATGTAGCCCCATAAAGGAGCATTATTCTTAAGAACGCACGCAGACTTGAAGTAAGAGTACGCAAGCCTTCACACTTAGGGAATTAATCGCCCTTGCGGGTGCGGGTACGGGTGCACTTATTAAGTGTAAACAAGGCCTAAGTAACTAAATGTAAGCAACTAAGCTGATTATATATTCCTTATGCAATCATTAAGCTATACACTATCATGTACAAATGTATACTGCTGAGATGAGTTTAAAGTTTACAGAGTGACTACTTTGTCTAATTGTAACACAGTATTGATTGATCAAAATTTGATTATCTTTGTTCAACTGCTAAGACAATTAACCTAAAACTTTCTTGGAAAGATTGCTCGTTAAAAAATTTAATTTAATCCCTTTGTCAACCAGACACTCAACTGTTTTTAGAATTAATCAGGTGCAAACTCACTCAAACCAATACTGAAGGAGGAGGTCAGATCAAACTCCTGCATTGTAATGGCATGGGAAAAGAAGTTCATTGGCTTATGGAAACTTACTACTTCCTGAAAACTTACTACCACATATTTGGTACCTGAGATGTACTGTATAGGATTCATAGTAACAGAGTACTCATACTGCTGTCCTATCCCCCCTCCATATACTTCCCCTCCACTACCTCCCCCTTCCCCTCCACTCGACCATGGGCGGAGAAACAGGGGGGGTTGGGGGGGTTTTAACCC